>CM032468.1:1024260-1042144 GCA_019059595.1 Marasmia exigua | reverse complement strand
TTTATTACTCGTGTTCTGCTCCGTGAAGTTTGGATGGAATGAGCGCTTCACCAGTTCTGTTATTAGTTCGCCACGCAAAATTACGTAAAGAAAGGATGAGTAAAAGATTAAAAATGAATTCCAGTTTTCATTTTTAATCATTCATTCATGCGTAATACTTTTATAAACATCTTAAAATATAGTTTTATATTAAAATGAAATAAATACATCAAGCCGTAATTGGCTGGCAGAGTAGAATAGGCCACCCTCACTCTTACCGAGGTGTCGTAAAAGGCGACTAAGGTAAAGCTGCTGGCATGATCATCAGCACCCAGAGAAGGAAAACTCTGCATTTATATCAAAACCCTCGCCAACCCGTCTGCCAAGCGTGGTGAGTATGGCAATTACCCCTCATGTGATTGAGGGAGGCCCGTGCCCTAGCAGTGGGGACTTAAATGGGCTGATGATCATCATCATCAGCCCATTTAAGTCCCCACTGATCATGATGCTGGTCATGATGTATTTCATCATCATGATGAAATACATCAAGAGTGAAGACTTTTTTTACAATGCTGGTGTTGTGGGTATCATTTGGCGGTAAGAATAATAGCGTACCATAGTCAAGGGATCAATTTAGTCGCCCTATATCTCAGAAAAATAAATTCATTAAGGGCCGATTGTACTAATCTTAAGCTGATGCTAAATATATAGTATAGCGCTGTCATTATAAAAAAAATCTTACATTATACCATAGATTTATCCACCGATAAAAAATGGTAAAAATTAGCAGTAAAAGTTTTAGCTATCCCATATTATTATGGGATTTCTAATTACTCGTATTTGAAATAGATTTTTTTTAGAATCTATTTGCTTTGGGCAGGGCGTACAAATATATGGATTGGTTACAGTTATAATAAAATAATATTTATTCAGTTCACGAATTACTTTACAAGTGGATTTTTTTTTTCAGTTACATGATTAGTATCCGGCCATTGACAAATAGCATGCAAATACAAGTTTAAAATTACAGACTTTATGAATATTGCTCATAAGTTTTATGACGGTTTTCACAGAGAGTACATACGTGCCTTTTCAGTATGAGTATTCTCTACTTCCGAAAAATATAAATCGCTTTTTCGAGAACAGAATTCGCCTCGTGAGTGGCTTACGGACAAGACCCTATAAAGCGTTTTAGCTAAAATTATTATTTATCGGCGGTTAGTATCGCGCGGGTGTCGCGTCTGAGCGGCGGCGTTACCGTAAATCAGCCGCAGCGGTAACTCAGCGCCGTCTCCATCCACGAGGCGCCGTTCATGGCTGATATATACAGCACGATATACTGTGCTCACACTGTGTAAACGGTAGTTTATCTTTTCTTTTACATTATGGCGGACAAATGAGCAGACGGCTCACCTGATGGTAAGTGATTACCGCCGCCCATGGGTATCTGCAACACATGAGGCATTACAGTTGCGTAGCCAGCTCTTTAGGGAGGTATAAGCTCTTTTCTTTTCTAGTTTATCTACTAATAACGTGCCGCTGGCGTTTTTTTTTATATTAGAGGTGGCTGATGAGCAGACGGATCACCTCCGAAAAACCTCCGAAGGGTTAGGAGGGGGAGGAGACGCCGAGCAGATGCGCGTCTCCCCCCTCTTCACGAAGGGAGCCCGCTGGTGCGTGGTACGGGGGCACCAGCACCAGCATTGCACAGGCTCCCTTTGCTGCCCGATAGGGACGGCTCAGTTCTCCCGGCTGTCCCTATCCCCTCTCCCGGCACGTCCGGGGGAGGAACCGCCTAGTCCGCCGTACAGGCGGACATCCGCCTGGGGAATATCGTGAAGGGAGGCTTTGGTTGTATCACCATGATATTCTCCAATATGGGCAATGAGGGAGAACCGCAGGGGGTTTCGTGGGTATGTCTTTGCCTGGCTTCTTCTTGGGAGAAGCCCCCCGCCAAAGGAGATCCCCACATAACCCGGCCACCCCCCGGTGGTCTGGTATGCATTAGGTAGTCGGCTCATCTCTTGAGACGTTCCCCCCTGCGACACCAAAAAAAAAAAGGTTATCTGTAAAAACGTTGTATCACTTTATTAGAGCCAGCTCATTTATGCCAAAGCGTTAGTTACTCTATATTATTAAGATACGTTGTACCTAATGTGGCATCATCGCCCTGTTTGGTCTTAAGTACCAGGCCGTGATCTCGGGGTCCTGGGTTCGATTCCCGGGTCGATCAAAGATATGTTTCGAATTTTTCGAACTTAGCTCTGGATTGTGATCACCAATCCGCATTGGGCAAGCGTGGTGATTAAGCCTAATCCCGTTATAGTAGCGATGACTTGATTTCTATGATGGATGCCTTTCACCTGCACTGGGACAGTACATGGGCTGATAATTTGTACCCAATATAGCACGTGATCACTGACCTGAGCCGTCTGCTCGTTTGTCCGCCATAATGTAAAAAAAAAAAAACAATTTTCATTTGATGAGCCGAGTTACTTTCAAACACCAAGGTCAGCCGAGTTACTGTCATGTCAGACACAACACAAAAATAGATATAAGAAGTAAATGATAAAGTAGCATTAAATCAATGTATTAGCACATAAGTTACTATTCACTAGCACTTTTAGGCCTAGTTAAGTGACGGTAATGATAAGTGAGTAGATAGATAGATACTCTTTATTGCACAACATATAAAACTTAAAAGCTAGGTATACAAAGATACAATGTACAATTTAGGTATGTATATACAATGAAACTAGTCTTAAAACATAATAATGAAATGTTTTTTTATATAACAAATTATACTATAAGCAATTATGTACAACGAGCAAATAAAGGATAAAATAAAGGATTGCACCACCCTCCCCTCTTCTATCTAATGTCCTTTACCTGAAGGTTGTGTGGTAGAGATCGCCCCCAGCAATAAGACCGCCTAAATTGTACATTGTATCTCTGTATACCTAGCTTTTAAGTTTTGTATGTTGTGCAATAAAGAGTATCTATCTATCTATAAAGGCACGGACCTAGAGTCTATGGATGGAAATGTATCAAATAAAAAAAAGTTACTGTCATGCTATTAGTCAGTGCAGGTAGCACTGTGTAAATCACCTTGAACGTTAACGCAGCATTTTCATCCATGAGGCACTATTACCGCGTCGCCCACGTGTGAGAACTTGTTTACGACTTTGCTATCACTAGCTAAAACTCTTGGCCCGTAGTTTAACGAACGTTTTTACTTACCTTCCATTCACATTCCATTCACCTGCACGTATCGGATAGTTTTTGAAACATCTAATCATGATTCAGTTGGCTCCACTGTTAAAGAGTTGCGAAGGTCAGACGGCGGTCGCTTCTTTTGCTAGTCTAAGTGTACCCCGGGTTCCAGAGCGACTGCTCTGGATGCAAACGGGAATACATGCTGAGATCGGAGATCAATTTATCCATCGGAAAAGGGGGTGGATGATTCGATGATGAATGACAGTGACGTATGGAAAAGCAAGACATACTGCGCCGACCACAGATAACCTGGAAAAAGGGCAGGAGGACGATGATCAGATATCCGTTTAAGGTCTTAGAATAAAAACTAGATATAAAAACGATGTTGTTTTTAGCAGGCTAGATAAGAATATTATTCTAGATTCTTTAAAGCCGTTAAAATTATTCTTATCTACAAACTTCTTTTGAATAATTTCTCTTCTTATTAACTTGAAATAATACGATAACCATCCGAAAAAGTTTATTAACGTTTCAGAGTTCAATAAATCAATTTATATTGTAAAAAAATAATCGGTTTGAAAATCCCAAAGATTCAAACTTGTATTCGAGGCCCAGGCTACGCTTAGACCATGATTCAGGATTTGGAAAGTCTCATCTTCGCAACCCTTTAGCAGGGTTACTAGTTCAACTGAGTCATGGTTCCACGTTTCAGAAACTTTATTCTTATCCACTGAGCTATCATCGGTCGATCTCAACAATGGAAGTGACTACGCGTATTACCGAATGGCCCAGATAAATAAAACATGTGTAGTACTCGTATAACGGGTAACAAGCGACCGCGGCCCGCGGGACCATTAACGACGCAGCCGATTTGTACCTCGTCTCGACTGTGGCCGCACGGGAGGTGCATCCGCTGTAATTACATTTCTTGAACATATTTTATCTCGAAATTGAAAATGTTTGTTGCATTTAGATGTGACTTTTTGTCTTAGTCCTATTCGACCAAACTTTCTTTGGCAGAAAATTACAGCGCTATAGGAACGTTCGCAGTGACAATAGTGCCAACTGGTGGCATCCATCATAATCAGCAACCCACTCTCGTCTACTGCTGGACATAGGTCTCTAATGCACGCCACTGCTTCCGATTTTCGGCCACTCTCTTCCAGCCCACACCAGCCAGCCTTCGAATGTCATCATCCCATCTTGTCGCAGGGCGTCCTACACTACGCTTACCGAGTTGCGGTCTCCACTCAAATACTTTACGGCTCCAACGGCTGTCAGTTCTGCGGCTAATATGACCAGCCCGCCCATGGTGGCATCCATTTGAACATAATAAGATAATTTTGACCACGTTCTATATACCATAGATTGAGTTTTGGATTGATTGGTCAAGTCGGGCTTTAATGACGTAAATAATATGAGGACGCGGTGATGAGGGTGAATATGGAGCTATTTGTAAAAAACACAAGGTAATTTACAGTTTTGTAACCCTGTAGTCGCCGATTGGGTGCGCGGGCCGGCAACTTCGTGGTCTCCTTCTTCTTCCTTTATAAGCGGGTGAAAAAATGTTTGCGGATGCGGTGCTGTATATCTATCCAGCAATTTTCTTTTCGTGACGGCGACGTTCAAGTTGACACACGTCCCGTAAACTACTTTGGTTTTTTATATATAGCCAAAGAGGATGAATGTGGCGCGAACATAATTATTCTTCTGTCTCGGTATTTTCCTTCTTAAAACTGATAAGACCCTTTTATGAACAAGAGTCACGCTTTGGCATGAATTTGCCGGCCCGGCTGGAATGATACGGTCACACAGAAAACGATCAGTATTTTGTCGAGTCAGTCGGGGTACCAGTGGCCTAATTCTGGGAAAGCGGAAACGGGCGGCGGCAATTACTTACCATTAGGTGATATTTGTTATCTTTAGAATTAAAAACTAATTTACATTTACATTTTGTGCAAAATTGTATGTTTTTCCATTTCATTTTGGTCTATTTTGGTTGCATGACATATTTTTTTATAGTGACACAGTATATTGGCTCTCCTCAGCCTGATGGTAAAAAATAATTTACGTTTATTTCGTTTTAAATAATAAAAAAGCCATAATCTTTGCGCAAGCAATTATAAACTCCAATTACAAGTCCTATGTCATTCCTATTATCGTTTCCCATCAAATAAGGATTTCATTTGAATCCACACATGCGGAAAATTTTCCAATTACATTTCACTTCAAATATGTACGAATTAGGAGTTAAATGAAATGGAACTAGTTACATATTATTTATCCGACGAGTTTGTGACAGAATATTGTATTGGTAAACATAGGAATACTAACATTAAAAGCATCTAGGGATATTCTGACAAAAATCATTTTTAACCCCCGACGCTAAAACGACAGGGTGTTATAATTTTGACGTGTATGTTGGATAAAAATCGATCCAGGATGGCCGCCGTCACAAAGATTTGGATTTTATGTTTTGACACAACTCCCACAATATGGGTATCATATAAAAGGGCTATAAGCAATATATTAATATGTAAAGCAGAATATATTAATTGTGAAAATTTTCAAATCCAAGATAACCGCCGTCAGAAAATGACGAATAACCTATTTGTTGTTCCAACTGCCTCAATATAGAGATCAAATGAAAGAGCTTTAGTTCTTTCACCTCTAGAATGTTATTGAATCCTTAAATAACCCAAGCTAAAATTACGTCTGGAACACGTGTTATTCCTGTGGAAAAAAATCAATTCAATCGCTACAAGCGATAAGACCGCCTTATTGTACTGTCTGTTGTTGTTGTATCATGCTTGTATTTTCTTTTTGTGCAATAAAGAATATCTATCTATCAATTCGTTCACGCCGGCGAAATGTTTTTTTGACATAACAGAGTAAATAAGTTTTTTAAAATTATAGTTAAACATGGTGGGTTAAAGGAATGTGAAAGCGTTTATTGCGCATTTATTAAAGACTTTTATACTTTTTGTTTGGGCAGAAATAATTGTGTTTAACAAGTGTAGTAAAAAGTATCCCCGTTATAAGATTTGAAACTAAAAATCTAAAGCGGCGGCTCCGCTTTGGCTGGATTCTATTTGAATAGCAGTATTTATCTTCAATCTTTTTTCCTACACTACGCTGGCTGAAAATATTAAGTTATAATACCTTTTAATATGACTG
Organism: Marasmia exigua; assembly: GCA_019059595.1. NCBI lineage: Eukaryota > Metazoa > Arthropoda > Insecta > Lepidoptera > Crambidae > Marasmia > Marasmia exigua. The sequence continues at coordinate 1,035,772 of CM032468.1, read as the reverse complement.
AAATTATAGAACTGAGTAAGTTTTTATCACTATAAGATACAGCAACAGGTAAAACATGAAGTGCGATGACGCTAAGATATTTTATGTTTTAATTTAACAGAAATTATGGAACTGAATAAGTTTTATCAGTTTTTTAAAGCAGATAAAAACTTTTCAGAACATCCTTATTCCTGAAAAATCTTTTCACGTAAAGTACTCTTTTTAAAAAACGGCCGGCAACACATTAGCGATCTATCTGATTTCGTGGATGTTCATTTGTGGCGTCGGTGAAACTCTCCATCAGGTGACCCGCTCGCTCGTTAGTCCTCTAGCATAAAGAAAAAGAATTAAAAATGAACTCTACTTATATATTTTAATAATCTGTGACTATACGATATGACTTTGATATATTAGTACTCACAGAAACCTGGCTCTTGGACGGAATACGGGATGGTGAGCTCTTCGATGACCGGTACGTTGTCTGGCGCCGGGATCGCGACTACTCTGTCACGGGCCAGACTCGTGGCGGTGGCGTACTGGTGGCTACTCGCGCCGAAATCTCGGCACAGGTTAGACCGCCTTTTCAGTCTAGTGCTGAGGATCTTTGGTTGACCCTATGTCTTAGGCAAACCGCTCACGCGTCATCAATCAAAGTCAACTTATGCGTAATCTACCTGTGTAAGCAGAATCTGGGCAATAGTTTCTCTCAACAATTATCTAATTACCTAGCTAAACTTTCAGACGTTGTTACTAGCAACCCGGGCGATACTTTTATGATCCTTGGCGATTTTAATTTGAGCGGTATCAAGTGGATTCCCTGCGGTGAGCCGCACCTGTGTCCAACTAACATTTTGAGTAATGATGAGCGTCTCCTTATAGATGATTTCAATACACACAACCTATTACAATACAATGGTATAAACAATGCACACGGTCGCATTCTAGATTTGGTTCTCTCTAACCATGTTTTTAGCGTAAGAGAATGTCACGACCCACTGATACCCACAGACCCTCACCATAAAGCGCTCGTTGTTGATGTTGACCTCACTCCTGTCGCCGGCTTAAAAGCTGCTCCGCTAACAAAATTTCTGTTTCATAAAGGGGACTACGCTTCTTTTAATGATAATATTCGAAATATGGATTGGAAGTCGGAACTTGGCCATAGATCTATTGAAGAGGCGACTACTTTTTTCTATGATCACATTCTATCACTTAGAGATAAATACGTGCCATCAATAAAGAACATATTTAATCGTTATCCTAAATGGTACTCTCCCGCCTTGATAAAAGTGATTCGTGAGAAAAGTAAATATTGAAAAAAATATAAAAATTATGGCAACCGCTCCGACCTAGACTCCTTCAAACCACTGAGAGACCGAGTTAAATTATTAGAGGGTTCTTGTTTTAAGAGTTTTATATCTCGTGTCGAAAACTCTATTCAACATCATCCCAAAGTCTTCTGGTCATACCTTAAGACAAAGTCAAATTCTGGGTCATTACCTAGCAGTATGAATTACGACCAAGTACACGTCAACACGGGTGAGGATATCTGTAGGGCGTTTTCCGACTATTTTCATTCAACCTTCTTAAACCCTTCTAACAACGCAAACACACATGTCCATCACGCCCATTTGCCTACGTCTAGTGCGTCTGTATCTGACATTTCATCCTTCCATGTCTGCACGGAGGAAGTTAGGAAACTATTGCTCAACCTTGACCTCGCAAAATCCGCTGGTCCAGATAAAATTCCAGCCCGTTTTCTTATCGAAACTGCTCATACAATATCCATCCCGATTTCAAACCTCTTTCAGAGATCACTACTCGAAGGCTCAATTCCTAACATCTGGAAGGCTGCTTTTATAACCCCGGTTCACAAAAAAGGGTCTCGAACTGACATCACTAATTATAGGCCAATTTCGAAATTATGTCTAATATCTAAAGTGCTCGAGCGACTGGTCTATAATCAATTATACCCGGCCATAAAGAGCTCACTTAACCCATTTCAACACGGTTTCCTTAAAGGAAGATCCACAGTCTCTAATCTTGCGATTCTGAATGATCACCTGACCGAGGCCATGGACAGAGGTCAACAGGTAGACGTTATATATACTGATTACAGTAAATGCTTTGATCGGATTGACCACTCGCTACTGCTAAGGAAGCTACAGACTGTTGGTATAAGGGGTGACTTACTGCGATGGTTCTCGTCTTATATCAATAACCGATACCAAGCGGTAGTTGTAAGCAACTATATGTCCGGTTGGGTAGGTATTCCTAGTGGGGTTCCCCAGGGATCACTGCTCGGCCCTCTTCTTTTCACAATATTTGTCAATGACATTGATCAGTGCTTTACGTCATCTCACCTCCTGAGCTCCGCCGATGATATGAAGATTTTTAAACCAATTTCTTCACCAGCAGATGCAGAGTCATTACAGAAGGACCTCGATCGCCTAGAAAAATACTGTAGCACTAATTGTCTAGATCTAAATCCAGCCAAATGTTCAGTTTCCACTTTTAGTCGCAAACACAAACGCATCACCTTCAATTACACCCTCAAAGGACAATGTCTGCAAAATTTGACCTGTGTTCGTGATCTGGGGGTACTCCACGATGTTAAACTCTTATTTGACTCGCACATTGATCATATTATAGCCAAGGCCTCGAAAGCTCTTGGATTTATAATACGCTCATCATCTTATTTCACAAAAATTAAAACTCTAAAAATTCTATATTGCACTTATAATAATAATATAATAATAATAATAATAATAAACTTTATTGCAAAATCATTAGAACAACATGATACTTATAATCTACTTATACAAGGGATCAATTTTAAGTTTACTGCCTGAACTAGGAAAATCCTGTATCTCAGGCAAAAACGAAAATAATAAAGGACTTAATTATCAAATTAATTTTAACAATAAACATAACACTACAATAATGAAAACGCAGAGTACCTAACCTAATTCTCCAATAAATGATGTTAACTAATACAATTAAGAGCAAAACTGATGATTATGATATAAGAAACATTGGCCCCGATAACAATTTGATGACGCTAATTATTTCGTACCTACATATCTGTGTACTTAAATACGTTTACCTAGCAATACTTAATACTAAAATTAACCTTACAAAGTCTATGATTACATAATAAAAACACAAGAATATGTCTTGGAAAAAACTTAAAAAATATAAGTTAATTAACATAATCTAAGTTATTACGCTATTAGGAGCCTTCATAATCAATTGAACTTAGGAATCTATTTTCCGCTAATTTTCTGGCCGGACAGTCGGGGTCCCCCGTTTGATGGTTGAACGGTTTTTTGTAGATCATACAGGTGGCACATTTAGGTGGCTCAGCCTTCTTTGGGCACTCCTTCATGTCGTGTCCATCTTCTCCACAATGACCACAGATGGTGTTCTCGCCACGACATGTTTTAGCGGCATGACCGTACTGCTGGCACTTGTAACATCTTGTTACAAGGGTAAAGTCTTTGACAGGGCATGACGACCAGTTCACAAAAACTCTATCTTTTATAATAAGGGCCTTACGAATCTGGGCTGTGACCTCAATCACATAGTTGCAGGTCTCAGCGTTTTTCTTACCCGACTTATGGCTAAGTTTAATAGAGGACATAAATTTTTCCATAGTCATGCTCTGCAGCTTATCGGCTAAGTTTTGTTGGAAGATGCAGTTAAAGACCTCTGATTCCAGCATAGAAGTGGGCACTCCAACCACGACGATTCTGGGCCTACGTTTTGGAGATTCATCTACGTTAAGCCCAAATGTAGTCAGCGGCTCCGATTTTTTCAGCTTCTCAATATCCCCTTTTGAATCCGTGCTGATGATTACTCCACCGTTTTTTGTTTTACGAAGACCTCTCACCTGCAGTTTCAATTTTTCAGGATGGATAATTTTTTGGACGATGCTTTTGGTCTCCTCACTTGATTTATTTTTGTCAGCCGGATAAATTGCTACGGAGCTAACATTAACTGGTGTTACAAATTTGGATTCGGATTTCTTGACCATATCAGAGAAAGAGGCTGTCTTTGGGGCTGGGTTTGTGGACAGGGATATAACTTGCTGTAGGTTTTGTAGCTGTTGCGAGAGGTCTTCTTTTTCAATGTAAGTATGCAGGTGATTGTGGTATTCGATAGCTTTGGACTTTAGCGCCTGGTATTGTACAACTAATTGCGAAGTTCCGAGGCTTACGTTGCGGCACAGGTTATTAATTCTGAGTTTCTGGTCCGAGTTCAGTTTGCCTTCACATGAGATCACGCATACCTCATTCAGACATTTTTCGATTTTTTTCATCCAGTCTTGGAGCTCATGGGTACTTACAACTCCAGGACCATCATCCTGGTGGGACTGCTGTTGCTGAGGATGCACTATCGCTGGCTCCGAGGGTTGGGCCACAGGGGTAGATGGAGGGCTTCGGGGTGTTTTTCCACTTCTATTAAAAGGACTTCCGTCCATTTCTTTAGTGGATTTTTAGTTTACACACCTTAATTGTCAAAACATCACAAAGATAGTCACTGTTGCACAATCACCGTGTAACCCAGAAAAGTCTCTTCCGCAGATTAGGACTAGGTCACTATTATTGCAGTAAGTAATATTTATTGCAAAAAATTAACAGATCTCACGTCTATCCGCATTGCGATCGATGTAGTAACTTATGTACGCAGTCACCTAGAATATGCTTCACAAATTCGGAACCCCAGATACTTGACCTACATTAATCGTATTGAAAACATCCAAAGAAAATTTCTGAAGTTTCTATGTTTCCGTCTAAGACAACAATATAGTTCCAGTAACTATTATGGCCTGTGTAAGAAACACCACTTGCTTCCCTTGGCTAAGCGTCGTGAGATATCCGACGTACTTTACTTGATAAAAATCGAATCCGGTGCAGTAGATTCATCCGAGCTGTTATCGAAATTATCACTTTACGTACCTAGTAGAACCTTCAGATCCTCCCCCCTTCTCCATATTCCATCATGGTCTACTAACTATCGTAGGGATTCGTATATGTTGCGAGCGAGTAAAACCTTTAATAGCTTAAAACATTTGGACATCGATATATTTACTATTAGTGTGGCTAGGGCGAGAAAGACGCTGTGTGACTCATTATTCGAGAAAATGTAACAGGACAAGTACGGGCACCCAAACATTAATGTCTACAAATTTGACAAATTTCCTCAATAGATCTTTATTTATTTATTTATTTATTTATTAAGGAATAACAACAGCCGTTAACATAACATATACTTATCATATTAGAGGGTAATACTTAAATATTTTAGGCCATAGCAGTTATTCACAATATTACATAACTTATATGTACAAACATAGTCTTTGACAATTGTTACTTAAAATTATAGCCAACTGATATAAATCTAACAAGATCATTAAGAGTATACCAATTTTCTTTACCATTTTTTTCTATATACTTAATGTGATAACATGTGCACATTATAACTAATGGTATACTGTGCACTCATTGCACAAGTAAGTATTGCATTATTTAGAAATATTCCTATCATCCTACCATGCATTATGAATTATTTAAATAACATATTAAATACTACACTGAAACGGTACTAGATAACAAAAGTAAAGTAGGTAAGTAAGTAAGTAGGTAAATGTGTTCATAAAACAATGACGTTACATACGCACAGAATCAATCGTTCATTATATAACTTAAGTGTTTTAAACAATTAAAAGATTTTAATATTATTGGTTAGGTAAGCTAAGTCGAATAAGTTTATTAAAAAAAAAAAAACTTCATCCATTCTAGCTCACAACAATGTTTTTAATTGATTGTTTGAAAGAACCCTTACTTGTATGAATGAAAGGGTCCACTGCTGTGAAAGTTTTGTTAAAAGTGTTAAATACTCGCGTCAAAACGGCATTTTGTCCATAATTGGTTTTGTGGCAAGGAACCGCAAAAAGATTAGTATGACGTGTGCGACGTCGCACTACCCTAACTTAGCTTTCATTTGTTGAGGAAATTAGGCATAGTACCTACCTACATAGGTACTGGTTTTGTTCTGCGGCTGCGGAAGCCGCCAATAACGGCAACAGTAGGTATGTATGTAATAGTGTTGTTAAATTTATTTTTACGTATCATGGCCAACTTGATCTGTTGCTTTCCGTGATCTTCGCATGTTAAAACTATTACTTACTTTATTTCTATCAGTGAAGACCTGTTATTAGCTTTAAGAAATTCATTGTAATTGCTACTATATTAAGACAGCTGTTGGTCTTCCGATTAAAATAAAATAAAATAAAATATACCTTCTATATCGCTTGTAAAACGCTCTTACTTTAAATAAAATATGAAATGAAAAGTCAATTAACCGTACTGAAATACTATTTTTATGACATAACATTAATTTATCATTCAAAATTCATATGACATTATTATATTCCTATTATTTTTTTAACTTATGCAAGATGTGGTTCTTTCGTCGATCTCTAATTGTAAGTGCAGTTAAAATTATTAATTCTATGTCACTGTGATAATAATTATGTATTGCTGTATCTTATGTCGATAATCCAATAAATAAATAAATAAATAACTGTACCTTTACCATGTTTTATGCAAATAAATAATTTATGACTTAGCTTAACGATGCAAACCTAACATTTACAACAATACATCGGTCTGCCTCTAGTCAGACTCTTTGGTTAGAAAGCTCTTTGGTTCGCAAAGCCTTTTCAACCATCAGAATGGTACTTATGAAGAAGGGTATACCTAAAGGTAGACAAAAGAAAAGTATTATGTACGATAACCGCAACACAGGTGCTTTAGATACCTATCACGGAGTCAGATCAATGTTTGTGATGTTGTGAAATATTTATTATTATTCCTAGAAGTGACGACGAAGGTGGATTGCAAGTCTCAGTACTGAAGACAAAGATACAATAAGAAAGATTAACGTTTTGGCTGAGCCAGTTTTAAGTTAGTTAATGCTAAACTTAACATCACACTGTAAGTGAGACAGTGTAAGTTAAGTGAAGTAATAATCAATAAGTAATATTTATAATAATGATTGCAGAGCGATGTTAAGTTAGTACAATATTTGAGACTATGATTCTGAACGTGTTATCGCCATCCAGTTGGTCTGGTTCCTGCCTAAGGGTTGTGAAGGTCAGACGGCAGTCGCTTCAGTGTAATTATCAGACTTTTCAAATCCTAGATCATGGCTATGGGTACGCTTAGTCCAAGCGTCCCCCGGACTCCGAAACGATAGCTTTCGACGCAACGCAATAACACGCTAAGATGAGGATGATGATGAATAATTAATTAATATACGCTACCGTGGAAGAGCTAAGCTTTGGCATTAATGGGCCGGCTCAACCTGAGATACCATTGCCTCTCAGAAAACCGACGTGAAGAAGCGTCTGTTCTGTGTTTCGCTGCGTGAGTGATGGTACCGGAGGCCCAATGTGGGTAAGGGTGGTTCAAAGTTTGACAGCGTACACAAGTACCGCTTCGTGATTCCGCTGCTGTTGCGGGTATCTATGAGCGGCGGCAATCACTTGCCATAAGGTGACCCGTCTGCTCGTCTGCCACCTATCACATTAAAACTCGATTACTAATTTTTAATCATGGCAGATTTATGTCCCTAATCATCTTAGTGTTAACTTCTGGTTGCATCCCGATCTGGCGCTTTGAAACTCGGAGTCTGCTTTTCTGCTGAATCTCATCCACTCCGCATAGTAGTGAGGTTAGGCATGTAGTCAATTAAAGATAAGATAAAGATAAAACAATCTTTATTCAATTTAGGTCCAGAAAGAACACTTATGAGTGTCAATATACTCGTAGGTACACATTTATTATTATCTACCGCTGATTCGGAACGTCGATTTCTACTGAGAAAACACCAGCAAGAAACTCAGTAGTTACTCTTTTCAAATATAGATAATGTTACATAGTTTTAATTGAGAAGAGAAGAAAAATACAATTATCAAAGTTAACAGACTGCTTTGAATAACAACTCACAAGACTAATCGATTAACATGACCAAGAATCCTTATCATTTAAATACTCTTGTACACTATAGTAACTTTTCTTCATTAAGCATGTTTTAATATGAGATTTTAACTTATCCAGTGATAGATTGCTGAGCACTGAATTCTGGAAAAGACTACCTGGACTAGAACAGTCTAAGGCGTTGATACAGGCGTTCGATCAGAGACGAGCTGTAGAAATAATAAAACTGAGTAGAGGACATGTTAGGGCACTCACTCGGACCCTTACAGGACACTGCAAATTAAACAAGCACCTGCACAACGTGGGCCTTTCAGATTCCAAAATCTGCAGGTTCTGTCGCGAGGACGAGGAAACGATTATCCGATATCGGCGAGTGCATAGCGCTGCACCGCTGCAGAAGCCGGCACCTGGGAGCACACATGATCTCAGCTGACGAGATCAAGAGCTCCCCCATCAGCTCCATTCTCGGGTTTATCCTGGAACTGGAGCTACATGAGGTGCTGTAATAGGTTACGGGGCTGCCACAATAGATCATCTACTGGTCGCAGTGGCTATAAGACGCAGGACTCACCCCATTTCTATAAAATAAGCCAACAAAGGAATTACCGATTTTATGAAGTCTGAGGAGTCTTTAGTAAATGACAACCACTTCATATAATTTTATTCCAAACTTGAGACGAAACAAGAACATGTAACTGACACTCGGTAACTCCGTGCTAACGAGATTATCGTGTATTATTGCTGGATTCAATTTAACTCGCGTGTAAGCTGCCGTTGGAGGGCGAATAGAGTTCTCCTTTGAAACAGATTAAATGAGCCGTTGAAAACCTGAATATTCATTATAACTATGTAATAAGTACTAGACGCTTATTAGAAATTACGGGTACTAGACTTATCTTTTCAAAGACATTTATAGTGAAGCACACGTTTAAGGTGACGGGTAGGGCACACTAGCGACGCCAATTGATTTAAATTGTTAGCAACTAAACCGGATATCTTTTTAAAAATTTCGAAGCTGCAGCCTCTCGGAAAACACTTATACTATTTATTTAATACTCATACTTAACTTTTTGGGTCGGCTTTTGTACTCGAAATTTGAATTGCCGCCAAAAACAGCCACTTGTTGCGTTAATTGAAATTTCAAGTGCAAAAAGAGATCAAAAAGTAGTGCACAATTATTGAATTAATTGTATAAATGTTTGCTTAGAGACTCCCGGCCCGAAATTGTCTAAAATAGATCCGGCTTAGTAGCGAACAATTTAAATCAATTGGCGTCGCTAGTATGCCCTACCCGTCGCCTTAACCACTGGAGGTGTCGACTAAACGCGACCACAAGTAAATATGGCTGTAGGATCATAATCAAATCATAATTCTTTATTGTTACAAACTGTTACATGAGAGTAGGTCTTACATTAGAAATGGTTCTCAAAGCTTACCTTTGTAGGCATACAATAGGTAATTTACATAATTTAATTAGGTGATTTTGAATAACTTATTCAGTAATAACATTAATTAAATTTTGGATATCAATAGTGCAATAAAAGCTAATGCAAATAATAAAAAGTCACGATAAGAATAGATCTTCAGGAGATCAGCCACCTCTTTTATCTCATCAGGTGACCGTTTGACAGCATGAAAAAGTGCGAGTCCGACTCATGCGCGAAGGGTTCCGTACCATTGATTTTATTATTTATTATTAAGGTAAATAGGGGATATTATTTATTGATCAAAAAAAGAAACACTTAAGAATATGAATACACTGACAAATAATTAAAGCCTACCTGTTGGTGCTATTAATCACAAACAAAATTAATGGGACATATTCTTCAGGCACTCCTCTATTGATGGGAGTGCCCCAAGGATCGATTTTGGGGCCTCTGCTTTTCCTGATATATATAAATGACCTTCCTTACTTTACACAAGACCTTTGTGAGGTAGTGCTATTTGCTGATGACACTTCGTTGATCTTTAATGTTGACCGAAGAAAAAGTACGTTTGACGATGTAAATGACACTCTGTCACAAGTTCTCCATTGGTTTACCACTAACAACTTACTTCTTAATGCTAAGAAAACTAAATGTGTAAAATTCACAATGCCCAATATAAGACAGGTCAATACTAACATCACTATGAATAATGAACGTATTGAAGTCATTGATTCAACAGTATTCCTTGGCATTACCATGGATGCCAAATTACAATGGGGACCCCACGTCGCAGCCTTGGCGGGAAGACTTAGTTCCGCCGCGTATGCGGTTATTTTAGTTATTTTCATAGTGTAATGTCTTATGGTCTCTTGTTGTGGGGGTCTGCTGCTGATATACAGACTATATTTGTATTGCAGAAGAGGGCCATCCGCTCCATATACAACCTTAGACGCTAAAAGAATTATTTAAGAGCATTAACATCTTAACCGTAGCTTCTCAATACATTTTAGACTGTATTTTGTACGTGCGAAAGAACATGGATATTTTTTCGAAAAAATCTGATTGTCACGGTTTTAACACTAGAAATAAACACAAGCTCGCGATTCCAAATCTGAAACTTCAAAAAATTAATAATTCATTTGTTGGTCTAAGTATTAAAATGTACAATAAGTTGCCACAAAATGTTATTGAGTTACCAACGCATAAATTTAAATCTCACGTGAAAGCCTGTTTAATGAGTAAAGGATACTATAAAATTGTAGACTACTTAAATGATAAGGATTCATGGACATAATGACCTCCATGCCTGCACACTTGTAACATTTTCATATATATTAACAAAAATCATTAATATTATATAATTACTGAATTTTAATAAATTAGGCTTAGCAGCATTTATTACTGTATAAAATTGTTTTATATTGATTATTCAATAATTGACAAGATGCTAACCACCTACTATTGTACACCTCGTCCTGCAGTTTATTAGTATTAGATTAAGTAACTATTACTCTTTGTGACCTATGAGGAGAACCTAAGTAGTCATGCTCACTCAAATGTCTCTGAGGTGGTGGCGTTATGTGGCGGGTCATTACATTCCCTCTAATATGGTTGAGTGAAATGATGGCTGACACATACGTCATACTTGTGAACAGGTGCCACCTTTGGGGACTGGTCCGCTTCGGTTTACCTCATATTTAGCTTTTAATTTGCTTCATTCTATTTTGTGTTGCATTAGACTGTATGACTTGGTATGAAGATAATAAACCATTGTAAAAAAGTTGGCGATTAAAAAGAGTAACTGGGGAGTTTCTTGCCGGATCTTCTCGACCAGAAACAACTTTCCGAGCCGGTGGTAGAATCGCATTATGTTTATTTATTTCTTTAGTATATTTTATGTATCAACATATATTTTCAACAGGTTTTCCTTAGGAAAAAAGAAGGTGATTTGCCTATCTGGATAAAATCCGAAGAACAACTTCTCTCCATTAGGAACGGGAAGTGACTAGTGCGTCAGGTTGTTTGCGTTTTCGTTACTGAAACCTATTGTTTGTATACGTGCTCGATAAACTATATATCACAAAAAATATATATCACTTT
>CM032468.1:848493-1024160 GCA_019059595.1 Marasmia exigua | reverse complement strand
TTTTTGACACTAAATTCCCTAGATATAAAAAAAAACTTATTTCTAATTATTGGATTATTGTGGACGAATAAACGTAAACTCCGGGATCCCTCCATTAGGTTCTGACATGATGAAAATGGGGCCGACTTGGAAGTGTGTTCTTTCAAATAAAAAAGAATTGTACAAATCGGTCAACAATTGGCGGAGAAATCGGTGAACATACACTAAAAAAAATAAAAAAAAACAAACATGCAGTCGAACTTAGAACCTCCTCCTTTTTTGAAGTCGGTAACAAAGCATGCTGTGTACACTTTTTTTGGGTTAAGGTCTAGGTTACTTTGTTTGAATGTTACATAAATTTACTTTTATTAACCTTAGTCTGTCTGTGTACCTACCTCAAATATATTAAATAAAGATGTTAGAGTAAAAGTTTAAAATATCACAATTTTATGCTACTTTGACGCGAGTATACTGGCCGCCGAGTTTTGCCTCTAGTCCACAGCCTCAAGTGCTAGGAGATGTGACCAAACTCATTTCAAAAGGGAACTTTTGACGGCGACATACTTCAGAAGGCAAGTTTTACCGAATGCAATTTTCGTCATTTGACGTCTCCAAGACCGAGTCTGTGAGTTAAGAGCCAAAGTAAATTAAGCGTTGGTGAATGGAGTTACAGTATTTTCCTTTAATAGGATTTTACTATTTGGGAATTTTAATACTAGCTGGCGACGGCTACAAGCCGAATTTTTACTTAATCTCTTTGATATCTATAAATAGTTTAATTAAGACTTTTACTTAGACTTATTCAGGCGTTATTAAAAATACTTCTTGAAATTATAATATTACTTAATTATTAAATTTTTCAATTCTATTCAATTACTTTCTTCTTTTATACATTAAATTACGAAATTAGAAATAGTAGGCTCTGTCGGGTAGGGCAAATTAAGACGAGATTAAAATTAGCTGTAATATTGTAAGTGATATGTTGCCAACGAGCCACCGCAATTGCCACCGCCCGTGGTATTCCGCAACACCAGTAGAATTACAAGTGCGCTGCCAACTTATAAACTCCTCTTCCTCCTGGATAGGTCGTTTGGGATCCTCACTCACTCAGTGAAACGGTATAAGAAAATTCACTTTCAACACTTTAATCGTGATTCTTCAACAACATGACTTTTTGAATGCCACCCGTTTAATTAGCAAAATATGTCCGTGTGGACAACACTACATCTGTCAAAGACAAATTTTAGCGACATCACTAGATCTGTCATAGACAAAAGAACTTCTACAAAAAACATGGCGAATTTGTCACTTCATTTTTTTAGCATGTTTGTAAACAAACCGACACCTCGGTAAGAGTGAGGGTGGCCTATTCTGCTCTGCCGGGGACCACACGGCATAAACCCTCATCAAGAACAATGGTTTTTGTTACTGTTACTGAATAACACAACTGTTAATGAACAGTTTCCTTTCTATACATCATCTTCCGGCCCAAGCTGAAGGAAATGGGAGCTAACAAAATATAATTCATGCAAATCTACATTACATCAAGGTGATCAAAAACAACCATCACGATTCTCAACAGTCCGGCTTGGTCCAGTTCAAACGGTCTCCGCCCCGGACGCGCAACCTCCGCCCCGTCCGCCCGGCACCGCCCCTTACAATCACTCACGCCAGCTAACGCGCCTGCTCGCGGGCAGATAATGGGAGCTAAAGCATTTTGAGTAATTATCTTAAGCACAATAGATTATGAATAAAAAGAAGGAAGTCACAGACGTGATCGTCTATTGTTTCCCTCCCCTAAAATAATGTGGATTTAATTATAAAATAAGCATTTGTGCTACCCTAAAGGACCATTCACCTACGAGATAGTGTTTTATTTGGTATATGTCGTAGCCATAATATCGTAGATTATCGCATTTAAGAAATTAAATGAGAAAAATTCAACTGGGTTGCGCAACTTTCGGGAAACTACGTCGAGTTTTTTCAAGTGTACAACCAGCGCGTCCTACCCGTCATGACATGGAGCCGAAATGTGGACACCAACAGCACGGCTAGTCCACAAGTTTTAAAGTCGCTGAGTGGGTTATGGAAAGAACATAAAGATTCAGTTATATTTTGTTAAGTACTCTCCTAATCAACACCTACTATTTTATAGGTTCAATATTTAAGTTTCAAAGATTAAAATTTACGTAACCAACAATTACAAAATCCACTCGAAATCTTTATCAACAATTCTACAGCACGCCATGCAATGCTTACAGTAATAATTTCATTACGACATAACGTGTTTGCTATCCCTAATGGTCGGCGACTAATTGGGCCAGATTCAATAATGATTAACGGGAATCCCGTCAACAATAGAATGCAGCTGGTCAGCTGGTCATTAGGCATTAGGTTGGACATTAGGCAACGCATAGTTATAATTATTTAAGGTCAGTAAAAATTAAGCGCTGCATTAAACGAACTGATGAAGTCTTTTTCAGAATTCATCACTTCGTTTAATGCACCAGGAACTGAAGAAATAAACTAGTTTGAACTGCGAACCGACTGATTAGACCCCGCCTAATCAAGGGTCCCGCCTTATTACAGAGAGTTCTACTACGAACGTGACAGTGATTCACTTGATCTTCCTATACAGGGTGCAACAGTTACAACATCCTTCTAAACACTTATTCAAATATTTTTAAGCAATCATTTTTGTACGAATTTCAAAAACCTTTTCAAACGAATAATATTTTAAATGAGGAGTAGACTAAGGTCCACAACAGGAGCCCTAATTCACGAGCTCGTGACATTTCTTTTCATATGACATATATCACTAAAACATAGTTTTTTTGTATGGTTTTCAGGTGACATCCGCCACGTTTTAAAAATATCACGAGCACGAGAATTGGGGTCCAGGTCTCTTTATCTGTGGATATATCTATTGTATAACGTCAGATTTGTACAGAATGCCAGTTCTATACCATAGATTTAAAATCTGTTGATCAATTTTTAATTGCATTATTAACTTAAGAATAAATTGCAAAAAATTTAAAAAATGCTATATCCCAAAAATTCATACTGATTTTTTTTGTTTCAAGCGTCCTTTGCACGGTTAAAATTAAACGTTCAATGGCGTCAAATTGAACTGCGAAACCTATCAGTGTAATTGGCGTTGCTAAAAATTGCTACAAATTAAAATTTCTGAATACGAATTGTTAATTGATAAAAGGATCAGTGCATCAAAGTGACCTGATTTAACTCCGCGGATCGAGTAAATTGAATTTCGGATTTCATGGATGCAGTTTATGATTTTAATTAGTATTTCGGCAAAGTCGGTAATACTCGTAATGACAACGTGAGGAGCAGGGGTTTATAAATTAGTCATAACTCTTAGCATTATAACAAAGCAAGATAAATCATATTCCGACCAGTACCATTCCAATGACCTTGTATTGTAAGCGAAAAATTAGGGTTCCTAAATCCTCCCAGTATGGGCCTACCTAGGGGGAAAGGGAGGGCAGGTGTTAGCCTGTAATCTATGAACTCGATCTGTCTACGTAACTGATGACGACGATCTTATCTGAGATGATTTCATGAAAAATGCCCTACCCCTAAGCACGCGTAAAAAAACAGACATCCCCCTCTTTCGGCCCGAAGCTGGAACTAGCCTCTTGGCTAGTGTACACTGAAAGCTTGGCTAGCAACTATTGCCCTGATGTTTACCTCAGCGTAGACCTGTGAGAGTATTTCAAATCCAACCACTGTAGTAGAATCATGTTGCCGAGGGGACAAATGATAAAGAGACGAGCTGACTACAGTGACTGATAGTAGGAAATGAATATAATTTGATGGATTCGATCCTGCTACTATGGTGAAATGTTATTAGTATCGAAGTACAATTCACAAAGTTTACTTATTGAAGCTCCACTTGGCATGAGAATTGGCGCCTTATTGCGGGGTGGTAGGGTAGATAACTCGCCGCCCTAACGGATAACTTCCAGCGATACACCCAACAGTGACGGATGCCCGCTCCAATAGTTACCGTGTCGGTTGTTGACATCGGTCACTGTCCACGACAATGCATCGGTTTTGAACTTGCATTGACCTGTCTGCAAGACTAATTAATAGATCGATATAGAAATCTTAAGAAGAATAGAATAGTTCCAAACAGAATTTAATCTGCCATCTAAATGGAAGATGGCAGGCTTGAATCCAAGCATGCACTATCTATTTATTTATTTATTTAAATTCGGTACACAAACAGATAATGATCGTGGCAATGGCATAACTTATAAAACTAACTTACATACTATCATCACATCCCGAAAACCTAATAATAGGTATCGTGAATAATGTATCAACTGATGCCGGGTGGATATTCTATTTTGTATAGAACAACCGATTTTTTTTTGCTTATTTTGTTGGTCATCATCACCATCATCAGCCTATCGCAGTCCACTGCTGGACGTAGGCCTTTCCAATTGTTCGCCACTGTGATCTATCCATGGCTTCTCGCATCCAGCTCTTGCCAGCCATCCTGCGCAGATCGTCCCCCCACCTAGCCAGAGGGCGCCCTACATTACGTTTGCCAAGACGCGGTCTCCACTCCAGAACTCGTTTACCCCATCGGTTGTCGGTTCTGCGGCTAATATGGCCAGCCCACTGCCACTTAAGCTTGCTAATCCGGTGCGCAATGTCGATAACTTTGGTTCTCTGCCGGATCACCTCATTTCGGATTCGATCTAGGAGAGAGACGCCGAGCATTGCTCGTTCCATAGCCTGCTGAGCGACCTTTAACTTTTGTTGGTATAACATTCTAAATGGAATATATGAACGATACCTATTATGAGGTTTTCTGGATGAAAACGATAAAAAATTATGGTGTACATATACCTTTCATGGTAGTGAGAGGATGTATCCCATTCTAAAAAGCCCTAAAAATATTTACGTCATTGTCTGAAAGTACTCGTAACTTGTATAAAAAACCGCTAAGACTGAAGACGTGGTATAAAAACAAGCTAGGATGAAAAGTTTCTCAGATGTGACCACATTAGAACCTCTTGGTTACGAAGGCGAAGTTTGGCTGCAAACGCCTACTCTAGAAACGGGTGAAGTAACTAAGTTAACTATGGAGTCAAACTCATAGTTAACTTGATTGCCAAAAATGAACTGAAAGTTGTTAGTGAGTGGAGCATCGCCCTACATTGGGAAACTCGGATTGAGTTAAGCTGACGCAACTGTCATGCTTCTCGCTTAGGCCGCTTTGTTCCCTTATTCACAGATAGGCGCCAAACACCAGATTGAAAGATCGGTCAAAACAATAAAAAAATGTTTTATCATCATAGAACTCGACGGCAACAATGCTCACTCAATTTTTATTGCTTAAAAGAGGCAGACGAGCTTGCAGCCCATAAACGGTAACCGCCGCTCATAGACTTGCAATGCCGGAGCACAGTCATGCCGCTGCCTATCGTGAAAGAAAAACTCTTTTCAAACCTCGTTTAAAAAAAGGACATATCATAGCGATCAGGAAACACCACGGCTGGAAACCCATTCCAGAGTAGAGAGAGTCAAAATCTCTTCGTGACACCAACGACTCCAATTTGTCCGTGAGATCGGGATCCGACAATCCGGACGGCGCGTCTCTGCAAGGCGTCAAATGGATCAAGCTGATATTTAGGGGCATCTGCGCAAAGATTGGAGCAGTACTCCACGTGAGGCCGAACTTGGGCTTTATACAGTACAAGTCGTTGCCCAGGCGTGAACAACCGCCTCACTGTATCGACATAACCCTTTTTTTTTTATACTTAATTTCTTTTAAAGGAACATGCGTACCTCCCTAAAAAGTAACATTAACGACTCCTATGATCATTTAGAAGAGTATGGTTGGTGCTGATCGGTGACCGATTGACCGCTGACCGGCTTGCTCGTTTGTCACTTAAATCATAAATATGTGGGAATACTGTTACTACTTAAAACACACTTTGAATTTATTGGTAAACCATTTTCCCAAGCGTACTGCACTCAAACTTAAAGTGTAAGAACTGCTCATAAAAGTGCACACAATTCTCAGAAGCCAATAATCCTAAAGTTTAACAAGATTATAAATATTTGTGTTCAGAGACATTCAATAAATAAGAAACGAAGCGAGCGTGTTTACGGCGCCGAAGAAAACAAACTATAAAATTGTAAAGTTGGCTCGGTGGCAGGGGTCGCCAACCTCGCGCGCTGAGCGTTAACACTAATTGTGGTTGGCTGTTTCACTTTTGTATGCTTTGTTAAGAGTTTTCGCTCTCTGTCGCTTTCATTTTCTCTCCAATTGCAGTAAATTAGTTAATACTTATAACGTATGTGTGAGAAATTAGTCTACCACCACCTATCACACAAAAGAACTATACTATAACTTCGAAAAGCAAGTAGATATAGCTAAACCTGATTAGGTTTAACGATGGAAAAATAGATTCCTTTTAACCGCCGACGCAAAAACGACAGGGTGTTATAAGTTTGACGTGTCTGTGTGTGTGTCTATGGCATTGTAGCTGCCGAACAAACTAACCGACTTTGATTTTGTTTTTTTTTTGTTTGGAAGATGAATAAGGGGGGTATGTTCTTAGCTATGTTAGATTAAAATCGATCCAAGATGGCCGCCGTTACAAAGATTATGATTAAGATATGGATTGTATGTTTTAATAAAACTCCCATAATATGGGTATCATATAAGAGGAGTAGCAGAATATAATTATTGTGACAAATGTCAAATCCAAGATGGCCGCCATCGGGGATTTTTTTAAATTTTAATTTAATTTTTATTTATATCTTTGGATTAAGCTATATATATCTTCTTATCATTGGAATTGTAAATATTTTCTCTTCACGCGTTAGAAAAACAAAGTAAAGCGCTAATACCTTATGTTTTTAGAATCGACCGTGGGAGAGCTACGCTTCGGCATGAATGGTCCGGCTCGATCAGAGTGATAATCGGCTTCACAGAAATCGGCGTGAAGCAACATTGTGCTGAGTTTCACTGCGTAAGTGAGTGGGTGGGTACCGGAGGCCCAATCCGGGTTTGAAGATTGGCACTGGTGTCGCGGGTGTCCACGGGCGGCGGCAATCGTATATCATCAGGTGATACGTCTGCTCGTCTGCCACCTGTCTCATAAAAAAATCATCTATAAAAGAACCCCAACATAAATACTTAACTAATTGGTATGAATAATTGTCGGTGACGCACGATACACATTGGATTATACAGGTTGGCCTTTTTTCAGTGGTCCATAATATTTTTTTTCAATACCCCACCACAACGAGGCTCATCCAAACATTCCCTTCTCTGTCCGCCTTTTTTTGTAGTTTTCTAGAAAATAAATATTTTATTTAGTATGAAAATTTACGGTCAAAGGATGGATGCTTTTTCATTAGCAAGAAATAACACTAATAATAATAATGAAAAATTTGCCATGGGTTGTTTCAGATTAGCCTCGTTGTAAAGCATCTAAATTAAATTGACTGTGGGACCGTACCGTGGGAGAGCCACGCTTCGGCATGAATGGGCCGGCTCGACCGGAGTTAAACCACGGCCTCACAGAAAACCGGCGTGAAGCAGGATTTTGCTGTTTTCCGCTGCGTGAGTGAGGGTACCGGAGGCCCAATCCGGGGGAAAGGTTGGCAGCGCACTTGTGACTCCACCGGTGTCGCGGGTGTCCACGGGCAGTGGCAATCGCTTACCATCAGGTCCACCTCATGTTATAGGAGAGCGGACTCTCCTGGCACAAGTGTTTATACACTTAAAAGGAGATTCCAAACTCGGAAATTGTTATGTTATACTTTTTGGAAGCAATAAACATTTTCATTTTTCTTTTTCATCCGTCTGCTCTGTCTGCCACCTATGACAAAAAAAATTTAGACCACTAAAAATGGGCCACTCTGTATAGAACTGTCGCCGCAGATGAAATGATTCGTGGCAATTACTTGCCATAATTCTTCGCATAAAAAGTAACATGGCGTCCTGATGGATGGTCTGCGTATGATTAATCCCGCCTCAGTCTGGCCGTATTTAATGGCTTTCATTATTATATTGCCAACTGATATTAATTATTTTTCGCGTTTGGCCACCGTTATCTGAAAATAAGTTTAATGATTTTATTGACATATAATTAATTTTATTTATATCAACTGATTCGTATAAGTTTTAAATGAATCCACAGAATACGGTGACACAGCATATCAGCTCACCTTTGCCTGATGGCAAAATAAGAGTCCACGTTGCAATTACAACGGACGCGATGGCACGACATCCACATCCAATGAGTATTATAATATATTTAGGACAAGAGTGGCAACTTTACGGAATCGCAATCGCAAAACGGCAATCACTTACTATTAAGTGATTTGTCTGCTCGTCTGCCACCTATCACATAAAAAAGGAGCGTACTGAACCACTGCGCAACCATCACTCTTTTTATCCAACAAGTGAAAAAACAGTATAAACTGTTGGCAACCCTACGTGCACACCACAAAAACCGGTACAAGTGTGCACTGCGATGTACGGATGTACCGTACAGTGTACGGCTGGGAAAATATTGCAGCAGTAGATTGATACCGAGCTAGTTGTTTGGACTGTTCGCAGCTATTCGCTTGCGGCGGACGCGACTGATAGCTTTTTTGATGATATCTGTGCTTCGGATTTTTCATTGTTATTCCCACTGGTTATCTTTTGTTAGAAAACTATTCGTTTTAAATTTAGAGTTTTATTTTTTCGTTTCATATGTGAAAGATGAGCAGGCGGATCTCCTGATTGATACCGGTAAGACCAGACCGCATAGACTAATTATCTCTTAGCCAGTAAGGTATGTAGAGTACACAAATGCGCCGCATACCTTTTAAGTCCACTTTATCACGGATTGGGCCTCCAGTACTTACACACAGACAGTGAAATACAGCGCGTTATGGATGCTTCATTTCTCTTAATTCCTTTGTATTTTATTGGGAAAACCATGGGGTGGTGTTGATTACTTACGATTGAGTATACTGTCTACTAATTTGCATGCTTTAGTTTAAAATCACAGACAAAGGTGTGGCTTGACATCGTAAGGGATGACATGCGTGCTAATAAACTGACCACTACGGATGCACAAGACCGCGCGAAGTGGAGGAGTAGAAGTAGGAAAGCGGACCCCGGGCTCCGAAGCGACAGCTTGGGACGCAACCGGGACAAAACGCTAAGATGATGATGGAGTTTAAAATCACAGAGGCAGAAGCCCCATGCGATGGTCCAATCAAATCAACTCTACCCAAAATACCACAGTCTGTGATGCAATCCACTCGGCCGAGGATAGAGTGAGCTGGCGGAAGATAGTCCGGGAGAAAATCACTCCCAGAGACCACGAGACAAATGACGAAAGGAGGAGGAGATTAAAATCAAAGTTCTGGATTTTGCAAATCTATGTGCGTATTTCTACCATTAGCTCGGCGATGAGGGAAAACATCGTGAAGAAACCTGCATGTTTCAGATAGTTACTGAAACGTGTAACCATGATTCAGTTGGTCTGATTCACCTGTTAAAGGGTTGCGAAGATCAGACGGCAATTACCAGACTCGTCGAATCGTGAATCATGGTCTAGGCATACCCTGGGCTCCAGAGCCAAAGCTTTGGGCGCAACTGGGAATTACACGCCAAGACGACGAATGTAAAATCAAAGTGAACAGTTGCAAATGTCCAAGTCCGTACCTTGCTGTCGGTCTCGTACGTGCGACGCGGCCGTGCATGCAACATGCTCCGTGTCCTCAATGACAATACCGAGTTCAGCGCGCAGCGGAAACGACTCCCGGCGACAAATGCTTGCCTCGCGTGAACTCACCGCCCGAGATCTGGTGAAGTCAACCGAAATACGAGTTGTTACGAACGGTAAACTATATTACCTACAGTTACACATTGGAACCCAAATGGTCTCGCACAGTACGGTTCCAGAGGAAATTCCTCCCGCGAACGCTCCACCTGTGGAATGAGCTGCCATCAGAGGTTTTCCTGGGAGAATACAGCATGAGGTTCTTCAAAAAAGGAATGTTAAGGTTTTAAGGGGTCGGCAGCGCGTATGCAGGTCCTCTGGAGTTGCAAACTTCCATAGGCTGCGGTAATCGCTTACCATCAGGCGAGCCGCACGTTTATTTGCCACCGACGTAGTATAAAAGAAAGTTTTTATCAGTTATAAAAACTAATTATAATTAGATATAATTAGCTCACTCGTCGACTACTGCGATGCAGCTCTGCGAAGGTCAGGCCGAAAACACGAATACATAATTTTATTCTAATTGTCTCAATAAGAATTTATATATTATTTTCCTTGTGGTTTTTTGGTAATCTGACAAAAACAACTAAGAGAAAAGCTCTCATTATTTCGTGCCATTTGTCATCAAGCGGACTAACAACGTTTAATAAAACGACATGTAAAGATAGAGAAAAGAATATCCAGAGGGCCTCGCCATACCGATCAATTTTGAAATATAAAACGTGTCTCTTTAATCACTCGACACTCGCAGAGTTAAAATGTGTTCGGCATAAGCAGACATAATAGCCGTAAAAAAAGACAGAGGTGAGAAAGTAGGTCATTTAAACAGTAGTTAAACGAGTATCAAGTCCCAATTTACTAGCTTCATTACTCTGTGGCCGCTAATCGATCGTGCGATAGGCTCGGTTACCGCTTGAACATTCCTCGCGTGATGCTGATGTATGCAGAGTGGGATGGTGGACCTGGCCGCTTTCAGCCGCGGTCGTTAGGCAACCCTTTAGTGGTGCATCAATTTAATGTCACCGTTAAAGAGCTTTTGAGCTTTTTATAAGGAAGTGGTCCATTTATTTTATTTTCAGTTTAACAAATATTTATGTCAGTGCGAGATCGAACCGGTTAATATCGATCTAGTTAAGAAACACAGCTATAACAGATGTACAACCAGTGCGGATAAAGAATGGGATCAGAAATGGCGGCGCATCTATTCACTTCTCGCTCGTACACTATTTGCGTCTATACTCGCACTCGTGGGGTGCGAGTATAGACGCAAATAGTATGCGAGTATAGACGCAAATAGTATGCGAGTATAGACGCAAATAGTGTGCGAGCGAGAAGTGAATAGATGCGCCGCCATTTCAGATCTCATTCTTTATCCGCACAGGTTGTACTATATTTTTTTTCCTAGGTACTACCTTCTTAGGCCTTTATACGACTAACGAGTTTTTACAAAACGTTTTCAGGTATCCTATA
Source organism: Marasmia exigua (assembly GCA_019059595.1). Classification (NCBI taxonomy): domain Eukaryota; kingdom Metazoa; phylum Arthropoda; class Insecta; order Lepidoptera; family Crambidae; genus Marasmia; species Marasmia exigua. Next base: position 1,012,941 of record CM032468.1, on the reverse strand, counting down.
CAACTAAATGTTGTTTGTTGGAAATTTATGTATAATGTGAGTTCACATAACATGGTTATGTATTGTGCCATTGTATATGCGAGTATCTGGTAACAGGTGTTTATTACATCTTATTAACGCATCAACACATTTCCCTAGAATTCGCACAAGCAAATTGGTAGGCTTCTTGGAATCCTAATGAATCTTGTTAATCATTATAATTTAATGAATACGTCTAACATAGTTAAAGTAAAGTCCCTGGGAAGGTTGAATACCTATTATACCACACGGTAGAATAAAGTAATTGAATTACGTTAATGCAAACGTTATTAAATTAGGTACTTTTTAAATCAATCTTAGTTCAATAAGCAGCATCTTGAAAAGTTTATTTAAATTTTTACCTGACTACGGCAAAGCAAAAGGAGGGTTATGATTTTGACCTGTATGTATGCATGTATGTATGTATGTATGGTTGTTCATCATAACTTCTAAACTAGTATTAATTTGATCCTAAGTTTGTATTACTTTTTTTTTTTTACTTTAACGTTTATCCCTAAGTATCTTTATTTGCCCTAGTCTTAAGCCTGAAACATAATGTGAATAAAATAACTGTGTAATTGGCTACTGCGACACAAGCAGATCTTGCTTAGTGCAGAGCCGCTAGCTTTAAGAGCAAAATTGTAACATGCTTTTCATGGCAATAAAGCTTATTACTATTACTATTATTACTAGTTATCATATTTCAACAAATGAGGTGTCGTTAGAAGCGACTTGATTGTCATCTGGTTATAGGCGACATGATGTCACGTTAAATTGACTACAGCACCTTCTAGGGGACTTAGAGTAAGAAACTAAAACTTTTTTAGAACATTTCAAATATGTAATTTTATTTACATAACTAAAAATATTTCAAATAAGAATTAAGTTTAAAAACTAAAACCTGACTACCAAAAAAACACGCTCTAAAAAGTACGAAGCAAGAAAATTGTTTCTGCTGAAATTAGTATGCCGTATTTCTGTGGTCGTATTCCACCTACTGTAGCAAAAAAGGGTTCATTATAATAATAAAATAAAATCAATGTGGCATACGACCACGGCGATACGGCATAATAATTTCAGCAGAGACAATTTTCGTGTTCTTATGTAAATACATACTTATAATACATAGAAAACACCCAAACCAATACAAACAGACATGCTCATGCACACAATTGCTTGTACTGTGCGGGGATCGAACCCGCAACCCTTGGACCAAAGGCAGCGTTCACTACCACTGTACCAAACGGTACAGTGGTAGGCGTGCGTAGTGTCGCTCAACATCAAAGATATGTATGCAAGAATGAGCAGCGCGGCGCTTGAATATGTGGACATAATTTCCACCGGCGTCTTTACTAAGCTCACTGCTGGGAAACATTTACTTTGTGGCAAAGCTTTAATTAATACACAAGTTGGAAGTGTGTGTTTATGTAGCCGCTTGAAGAGTGGAACAAAAGTTTCATCGTTTGAATCGTGTGGAAGGGAGTTTTGAAAATTGCATGAAAGTTGATATATTAACGTTGTTTTAAACTTTCATGGACACTAACATGAGAATACTTGTTACGAGATTTCTACCATGCAGGTACCTTATTTTTGAGTTTTCGACATTTCGACAGAACGTTACTACAAACTAAGACAAAGATTGGACAGTGACAATACAGAAATCAAAATAAAAGTAATATTTAAGGGATGCTGCCAGGGGGCTCCGATACAATAAACGCAATTTTTTTGCCTCTTTTGTTTGTGATTAATAGCACCAACAGGTAGGCGTTAATTATTTGTCAGTGTATTCATTTTCTTGAGTGTTTTTTTTTATCAATAAATAATATCCCCTATTTACCTTAATAATAAATAATAAAATCAATGGTATGGAACCGTTCGCGCATGAGTCGGACTCGTACTTTTTAATGCTGTCAAACGGTCACCTGATGAGATAAAAGAGGTGGCTGATCTCCTGAAGATCTATTCTTGGTGACTTATTATTATTTGCATTAGCTTTTATTGCACTATTGATATTCAAAATTTAATTAATATTATTACTGAATTAGTTATTCAAAATCACCTAATTAAATTATGTACATTACCTATTGTATGCCTACAAAGGTAAGCTTTGAGAACCTTTTCTAATGTAAGACCTACTCTCATGTAACAGTTTGTAACAATAAAGAATTATGATTTGATTATGATCCTACAGCCATATTTACTTGTGGTCGCGTTTAGTCGCCACCTCCAGTGGTTAAGGCGACGCGACGGGTAGGGCATACTAGCATCGCCAATTGATTTAAATTATTAGCTACTAAACCAGACAGACAATTTCGGGCCGGGAGTCTCTAAGCAAAAATTTATACAATTAATTCAATAATTTTGCACTACTTTTTGATCTCTTTTTGCACTTGAAATTTCAATTAACGTAAGTGGCCGTTTTTGGCGGCAATTAAAAGTTCGAGTACAAAAGCCGAACCAAAAAGTTAAGTATGAGTATTAAATAAATAGTATAAGTGTTTTCCGAGAGGCTGCAGCTGCGAAATTTTTAAAAAGATATCTGGTTTAGTTGCTAACAATTTAAATCAATTGGCGTCGCTAGTATCCCCTACCTGTCACCTTAAACGTGTGCTTCACTATAAATGTCTTTAAAAGATAAGTCTAGTATCCGTAATTTCTAATAAGCGTCTAGTACTTATTACATAGTTATAATGAATATTCAGGTTTTCAACGGCTCATTTAATCTGTTTCAAAGGAGAACTCTATTCGCCCTCCAACGGCAGCTTACACGCGAGTTAAATTGAATCCAGCAATAATACACGATAATCTCGTTAGCACGGAGTTACCGAGTGTCAGATTACATGCTCTTGTTTCGTCTCAAGTTTGGAATAAAATTATATGAAGTGCAATTTGTGGTTGTCATTTGTTGTGGTTGTCACTGAAGACTCCTCAGACTTCATAAAATCGGTAATTCCTTTGTTGGCTTAAGTATTAAGATATTCAATAAGCTCCCAAAAAATGTCAGCAATCTATCACTGGATAAGTTTAAATCTCATATTATAATAATATTATAAATAATTTCACAACATCACATACATTGATCTGACTCCGAGATAGGTAGGTCAAGCACCTGTGTTACGGATATCAGAATCAACAGTGGGATTACAAATATATACATATAATACTTTTCTTTTGTAAATACATACTTATAATACATAGCAAACACCCAGACCAATACAAACAAATATTGCACGCAAATGTTTGTACTGAGCGGGGATCGAACCCACAACCCTTGTATCAGAGGCAGCGTTCACTACCACTGTTCCAATCGGGTCGTCAAGGTCGACAATATTAAAACATGCCTAATGAAGAAAGGTTGCTATAGTGTACAAGACTATTTAAATGATAAGGATTCTTGGTCATGTTAATCGATTAGTCTTGTGAGTTGTTATTCATAGCAGTCTGTTAACTTTGATAATTGTATTTTTCTTCTCTTCTCAATTAAAACTATGTAACATTATCTATATTTGAAAAGAGTAACTACTGAGTTTCTTGCTGGTGTTTTCTCAGTAGAAATCGACATTCCGAATCAGCGGTAGATAATAATAAATGTGTACCTAGGAGTATATTTATTTATTTATTTATTGGCACACAAAACAGAATAACATCAAAAACCGGCCAAGTGCGAGTCTGACTCGCGCACCGAGGGTTCCGCCGTACAAACGTAGCGGTTTACAATCGAAGTGTCGGTATAAACAGCTTTTGATCGCGTTAACTTAGCAGTTTGATTTTTTCACAGCTTAAAGGGACAGTAGACTTAGGTATTTGGTATAAATTTCAATTAGTAGTAGTAAAAATAAAATTAAAAAATATATTAAAATAAATAAATACATAAGGAAAACCAATAAATTAATTAAAAGAAAGAAATGTTTTAACCAAAACTTAGTTCTAAGAAAGGAACGTATAGATTTTATTGATAGTCTAGAATTGTATAGCTTAAAATTAAAAGAAAGTAGGTTAAGGTACGAGACCGATGTTCAAGAACTGCAGGCTCAGCTTCAGCGTCTGGAGAGGTCATTAGTAGTAATGACTGGAAATTATACCTCTGCCCAGCGACAGATACATGAGCACATCCTCGCTGCAAACAGGTACATGGCCCAGTGCAGCTGCGATCTGGGTGCGGCAGACGAGCCCCAGGTTCCCACTTTGAGTAGCGGCACAGACCAAGGTAAGTGCAGCCAGGGTGGCAGCCTTCCTACCCAGCACCAAGTGCCAAATAGCCTGTTAGATACTAATAGCGATTTACCGGATTGTACAATGCCTACCACCACCACTACTACTAGTACTAAGAATACAAACAATGTACTAGTATTCTCTGATTCAACAGGAGTTGGCTATGGTCCCCTTTTGCACAAGCAACTCAATTGTAAAACAATGAACTATTGTTTGCCTAATGCATCGCTTACCAAAATAATAGATAGCATACTTAGTTGTAATTATAATAAGGACTCTATCATTATATTAATGATGGGGAATGGGCTAGATTCAAATAAGAAAGACATTATTAAAGGATTTTCGCTCTTAAAAGAGATTGCTGTAAAGAAAATTGTTGTTTGTGCCTTCCCATTTTCTAGGCACTATTTACCAGAAAAAAATAACAGTATTCACATATTGAATACTACATTATATAATTTAGTGACTAGTCATAGCGACAACTTTGTGTTTTTTGACACAAATAAATTTATTAATTATAAGTTTATAGTGACTGGCAAAACATTTTATTTGCCTTATAATGTAAAAAAAGAACTGGCTACTTTGTTAGCATTTAATATAAATAATATATTTAGTCAGACTTTGGAAAATATTCCAAGAAATTTAAATTTAAGTTTAAGACAATAGAGGACGCCTCTAGCAACATATTGACCAAGCAGGATCTTAATATCTTAAATCTTATTCACCAGAATATACAGGGGCTTCCTGGTAAAGAATTAGAGCTAGAATTATTTTTACAAGAAATGAATGTTGATATACTATGTCTCACTGAACATTGGTTAAATCAACATCAATTAATTGTTAGTATTAACGATTACAAAGTTATCAGTTCGTTCACGAGAGACTCAGCAATAAGAGGAGGGTCACTCATTTTGTTAAAAAAATCTCTCAAATGTAAACAACGTAAAGACATTGAGTCACTATCGATAGAACGAACTATTGAAATTTCGTGTGCAGAGCTGGAGCAGCATATCATTGTCTGCGTGTACAGACCCCCTTCTGCAATTTATGACTCATTTGAGACTAGCATGGAAGAAGTCTTGAGGAAAGTTTGTGCAAAAAGTAAAAAAGTTATTGTGTGCGGTGACTTTAATATTAACATCCTAGAGGATTCACAGAACTCTATTAGGTTTCTGAATCTTTTTAAGTCTTTCAATTTACACCACCTTTTCAATGAACCTACAAGAGTCACCTCCACTTCAGCTACGTGTTTGGACAACATATTCTGTAATTGTAATGTAGGGGAAAAATCCATAATAAATTTTATAAACTCTGATCACAGTGGTCAGATGGCTGTTATCGACTGTCATCGAACTGTTCCGTCTACTAGTTTCACATGTAGGCCCATTACTAAGGGGCGTGTAAAAAAGTTCAAGAAGAATATTTGTAATAAAATATCCATTCCATGTATTGAAAATAGTGTTGATGAATTATATGAAAGCCTTTTCGAAATTGTTGAAAAGGAATTTAATGGCATCTTCACAAAGAAGACCATTAAAAATAATTCTAAAAATCAATTTAGTGACTGGGCCACTACAGGTATATACATAAGCAGAAGAAAATTGTTTGAATTATATGACATTAAGGCTAATTCATGTGATCATACAGTAATAGAATATGTAAAAAACTATTCTAAATGCTTCAAGAAAGTATGCGCTGTTGCTAAATCAAACTACATTAAAAACAAAATAAGTAAAGCAACTAACAAAATTAAAATCACATGGAATATCATAAACAAAGAGACTTGTAAAAACAAAACACAAGAACACAAGGTCTCTCTAAAAATCAATGGCAAACAACTTGACTCTGATGCTGATGTGGCAAATGCATTTGAGTCTTTTTTCACTAATATACCAGTGACAACGACAAGTACATTAAACTCAAGTTCACATCTTGCTGTCTCCTTGCTAAAAGCAAAAGTTGACGAATGTAAAACACCTTTCAGATTTACCCATGTAACACCTGAGATAATAGTAAAAACTTTTAAAGATCTAAATACAAAAAAACTGAAGATCTTTGGGGAATATCCGTAGACATTTTAAAAAATATAATACTGCATATCGCACCCCATTTGTCAATGATATTCAACAGATGTGTTGACGAAGGCCAATTTCCTAACTTAATGAAGTATAGCAAAATCATACCGTTATTCAAATCAGGTGATAAAAGTAATCCTTCTAACTTTAGGCCTATTTCTATATTACCAGCACTGAGTAAGATTTTTGAAAAAGTCATATTCGTTCAGTTGCTGTCTCATTTTAAAGTTAACGACCTGCTTCATAATAAACAATTTGGGTTCACTAAAGGTAAGTCAACAACTGATGCAGGAGTTGCACTTATCAAGCATATTTTTGATGCATGGGAAAACAAGCAGGATGCTGTTGGAGTATTTTGTGACCTATCGAAAGCATTTGATTGCGTTACGCACCAAACATTGTTGTTAAAATTAGCTCATTATGGTGTGTCCAAGATTTCACTAAGTTTGATAAATTCTTACTTGTCTGATAGAATTCAGAAAGTAAACATTAATGGGACATATTCTTCAGGCACTCCTCTATTGATGGGAGTGCCCCAAGGATCGATATTGGGGCCCCTGCTTTTCCTGATATATATAAATGACCTTCCTTACTTTACACAAGACCTTTGTGAGGTAGTGCTATTTGCTGATGACACTTCGTTGATCTTTAATGTTGACCGAAGAAAAAGTACGTTTGACGATGTAAATGACACTCTGTCACAAGTTCTCCATTGGTTTACCACTAACAACTTACTTCTTAATGCTAAGAAAACTAAATGTGTAAAATTCACAATGCCCAATGTAAGACAGGTCAATACTAACATCACTATGAATAATGAACGTATTGAAGTCATTGATTCAACAGTTTTCCTTGGCATTACCATGGATGCCAAATTACAATGGGGACCCCACGTCGCAGCCTTGGCGGGAAGACTTAGTTCCGCCGCGTATGCGGTTAAGAAGATTAGACATCTGACCGATATTGAAACCGCGAGATTGGTTTATTTTAGTTATTTTCACAGTGTAATGTCTTATGGTCTCTTGTTGTGGGGGTCTGCTGCTGATATACAGACTATATTTGTATTGCAGAAGAGGGCCATCCGCTCCATATACAACCTTAGACCTCGCGATTCGCTAAAAGAATTATTTAAGAGCATTAACATCTTAACCGTAGCTTCTCAATACATTTTAGACTGTATTTTGTACGTGCGAAAGAACATGGATATTTTTTCGAAAAAATCTGATTGTCATGGTTTTAACACTAGAAACAAACACAAGCTCGCGATTCCAAATCTGAAACTTCAAAAAATTAATAATTCATTTGTTGGTCTAAGTATTAAAATGTACAATAAGTTGCCACAAAATGTTATTGAGTTACCAACGCATAAATTTAAATCTCACGTGAAAGCCTGTTTAATGAGTAAAGGATACTATAAAATTGTAGACTACTTAAATGATAAGGATTCATGGACATAATGACCTCCATGCTTGCACACTTGTAACATTTTCATATATATTAACAAAAATCATTAATATTATATAATTACTGAATTTTAATAAATTAGGCTTAGCAGCATTTATTACTGTATAAAATTGATTTATATTGATTATTCAATAATTGACAAGATGCTAACCACCTACTATTGTACACCTCGTCCTGCAGTTTATTAGTATTAGATTAAGTAACTACTACTCTTTGTGACCTATGAGGAGAACCTAAGTAGTCATGCTCACTCAAATGTCTCTGAGGTGGTGGCGTTATGTGGCGGGTCATTACATTCCCTCTAATATGGTTGAGTGAAATGATGGCTGACACATACGTCATACTTGTGAACAGGTGCCACCTTTGGGGACTGGTCCGCTTCGGTTTACCTCATATTTAGCTTTTAATTTGCTTCATTCTATTTTGTGTTGCATTAGACTGTATGACTTGGTATGAGGATAATAAACCATTGTAAAAAAGTTGGCGATTAAAAAGAGTAACTGGCGAGTTTTTTGCCGGATCTTCTCGACCAGAAACAACTTTCCGAGCCGGTGGTAGAATCGCATTATGTTTATATATTTCTTTAGTATATTTTATGTATCAACATATATATGTATTAACATGTAAATTATACATAAGTACTTATAAATAGTTTTAAGTCATTCAAATGTATGACGATTTGTAAGTGCTGTGTACAAGCCTATGCAAATAAAGAATTATTTGATTTTGATTTTGAATTTGATACCTTTATTCCTTCGTGAGAAATAAGGTAGTAAGTGTCATTTTATTAAAATATTTTTATTATATTATATAACTAAAATAATGTGATTTTCGGAATTTTTCCTATATTTGCATTATATGACAATGCTTCATGCCAAATTCCAAGATTCTGAGTTTACGGGAAGTACCCTGTAGGTTTTAATTCCTTTGCGAGTGTCGAAAATTTGTTGAAAATATCGACATAATCGGCTGTATCTTTTGATTGGCTTGGCTTAGAAGTTTGATATTTTCACAGCTTAAAGGGACAGTAGACCTGAGTAATTGATATAAATTTCAGCTTCATACCTCCACGCGTTCCTGAGAAAAAGGGTCTTGACAGACGGACGGACGGACGGACAACAAAGTGATCCTATAAGGGTTCCGTTTTTTCCTTTTGAGGTACGGAACCCTAAAAAGCATCAAAATTAACAAATGAAATATTTTTAGTCCAGACATTATCCCAAAATCATGTGTACACATCATGACATCAAAAGCAATGAGACTAAATAAAAATGTCTACTATTTAAAAAAAAAACACAAAATTATATTGACATTCATAAGTGTTCTTTCTGGACCTAAATTGAATAAAGATTTTTTTATCTTTATCTTATCTTTAATTGACTACATGCCAGTAACCTCACTACTATGCGGAGTGGATGAGATTCAGCAGAAAAGCAGACTCAGAGTTTCAAAGTGCCAGATCGGGATGCAACCAGAAGTTAACACTAAGATGATTAGGGACATAAATTTTCCATGATTTAAAAATAGTAATCGAGTTTTACACATTAAAATAGGAGGCAGACGAGCAGACGGGTCACCTTATGGCAAGTGATTGCCGCCGCTCATAGATACCCGCAACAGCAGCGGAATCGCGAAGCGGTACTTGTGTACGCTGTCAAACTTTGAACCACCCTTACCCACATTGGGCCTCCGGTACCATCACTCACGCAGCGAAACACAGAACAGACGCTTCTTCACGTCGGTTTTCTGAGAGGCAATGGTATCTCAGGTTGAGTCGGCCCATTAATGCCAAAGCTTAGCTCTTCCACGGTAGCGTATATTAATTAATTATTCATCATCATCCTCATCTTAGCGTGTTATTGCGTTGCGTCGAAAGCTATCGTTTCGGAGTCCGGGGGACGCTTGGACCAAGTGTACCCATAGCCATGATCCAGGATTTGGAAAGTCTGATAATTACACTGAAGCGACTGCCGTCTGACCTTCACAACCCTTAGACAGGAACCAGACCAACTGGAAGGCGATAACACGTTCAGAATCATAGTCTCAAATATTGTACTAACTTAACATCGCTCTGCAATCATTATTATAAATATTACTTGCTGATTATTACTTCACTTAACTTACACTGTCTCACTTACAGTGTGATGTTAAGTTTAGCATTAACTAACTTAAAACTGGCTCAGCCAAAACGTTAACCTTTCTTATTGTATCTTTGTCTTCAGTACTGAGACTTGCAATCCACCTTCGTCGTCTCTTCTAGGAATAATAATAAATATTTCACAACATCACAAACATAGATCTGACTCCGTTATAGTATCTCCAGCACCTGTGTTGCGGTTATCGTACATAATACTTTTCTTTTGTTTACCTTTAGGAATACCCTTTTTCATAAGTACCATTCTGATGGTTGAAAAGGCTTTGCGAACCAAAGAGCTTTCTAAGCAAAGAGTCTGACTAGAGGTAGACCGATGTATTGTTGTAAATTTTAGGTTTGCATCGTTAAGCTAAGTCATAAATCATTTATTTACATAAAACATGGTATAGGTACAGTTATTTATTTATTGGATTATCGACATAAGATACAACAATACATAATAATTATCACAGTGACATAGAATTGATAATTTTAACTGCACTTACAATTAGAGATCGACGAACGAACCACATCTTGCATAAGTTAAAAAAATAATGGGAATATAATAATGTCATATGAATTTTGAATGATAAATTAATGTTATGTCATAAAAGTAGTATTTCAGTACGGTTAATTGACTTTTCATTTCATATTTTATTTAAAGTAAGAGCGTTTTACAAGCAATATAGAAGGTATAGTCACAGATTATTAAAAATATATGTAGAGCTCTTTTTAATTCCTTTTTATGCTAGAGGATTAACGAGCGAGCGGGTCACCTGATGGAGAGTTTCACCGACGCCGCAAATGAACATCCACGAAATCAGATAGATCGCTAATGTGTTGCCGGCCGTTTTTAAAAAAGAGTACTTTACGTGAAATGATTTTTCGGGAATAAGGATGTTCTGAAAAGTTTTTATCTGCTTTAAAAAACTGATAAAACTTATTCAGTTCCATAATTTCTGTTAAATTAAAACCTAAAATATCTTTGCGTCATCGCACTTTATGTTTTATCTGTTGCTGTATCATAAAGTGATAAAAACTTACTCAGTTCTATAATTTCAGTCATATTAAAAGGTATTATAACTTAATATTTTCAGCCAGCGTAGTGTAGGAAAAAGATAGAAGATAAATACTGCTATTCAAATAGAATCCAGCCAAAGCAGAGCCGTCGCTTTAGATTTTTAGTTTCAAATCTTATAACGGGGATATTTTTTACTACACTTGTTAAACTCAATTACTTCTGCGCAAACAAAAAGTATAAAAGTCCCTAATAAATGCTCAATAAACGCTTTACCACATTCCTTTAAACCACCATATTTAACTATAATTTTAAAATACCTATTTACTTTGTTATGTCAAAAAACATTTGGGCTTATTGTTTTGATAGATAGATATTCTCTTAGTTTGCCGGCGTGAACGAATTGATAGATAGATATTCTTTATTGCACAAAAAGAAAATACAAGCATGATACAACAACAACATACAGTACAATAAGGCGGTCTTATCGCTTGTAGCGATTGAATTGTTTTTTTTCCACAGGAATAACACGTGTTCCAGACGTAATTTTAGCTTGGGTTATTTAAGGATTCAATAACATTCTAGTGGTGAAAGAACTAAAGCTCTTTCATTTGATACCTATATTGAGGCAGTTGGAACAACAAATAGGTTATTCGTCATTTTCTGACGGCGGCTATCTTAGATTTGAAAATTTTCACAATGAATATATTCTGCTTTACATATTAATATATTGCTTATAGCCCTTTTATACGATACCCATATTGTGGGAGTTGTGTCAAAACTTAAAATCCAAATCTTTGTGACGGCGGCCATCTTGGATCGATTTTTATCCAACATACACGTCAAAATTATAACACCCCGTCGTTTTAGCGTCGGGGGTTAAAAATGATTTTTGTCAGAATATCCCTAGATGCTTTTAATGTTAGTATTCCTATGTTTACCAATACAATATTCTGTCACAAACTCGTCGGATAAATAATATGTAACTAGTTCCTTTTCATTTAACTCCTAATTCGTACATATTTGAAGTGAAATGTAATTGGAAAATTTTCCGCATGTGTGGATTCAAATGAAATCCTTATTTGATGGGAAACGATAATAGGAATGACATAGGACTTGTAATTGGAGTTTGTAATTGCTTGCGCAAAGATTATGGCTTTTTTATTATTTAAAACGAAATAAACGTTAATTATCTTTTACCATCAGGCCAAGGAGAGCCAATATGGGGACTACGGTGCGGCGGCCTCCTCGTGTGGCCCTTTCAGTGGGGACTACGGTGCGGCGGCCTCCTCGTGTGGCCCTTTCAGTAGTATTTTTGCTCTGTTTGGAGCTGCTACCGAAAGGGTCCTGGCGTCCCTGGGCAACGGCGGGTAGTAATCGGCATCGCCCATTGCTACTCGACGGCTAACAGCTGCACACACACGGGAGGGCTCCTGGAGTCGTTCTGTCGACCCCCAGTTGAGCCCCCCCGGGGCCTAGGACCAGCCTCACGGTTTGGGGCATCGGAAACCCGTCTCCTGTGGCCTTTTTTGTTCTGGGCCCGGGGCCCTGTCCGGCGTCACGCTACGCGTGATAGCGTTTTCGACGTGGGCCCCACTGGGTGGAGAGCCTTCGGGCTCAGCGGCCGTAAGGCCATATGCTGGAGGTCCGGCGTTGGGCCGTCTAGCCAGGATGGCTCAATGTCGACCGGTGGTGCCAATTTTCTCGGCTCCGCATCCAGTGGAGTTGGGTTTTGCGGCGTTTTCGTTCTGAAGCCTGTGGGTTTTTATTTCCCCAACCCACTCTGCACTGGGTGTATGGGTGGGGAAGGGTACTCGCAGTCCTTCTCCCGGTGGTGTTTGCACTGCAGCCAGCAGTGTGGGCGCCATTCGGGGGGTGGTGTTTGGTGGGCCGTGGGAGAGGCCCTAGGTCCGTTGGACCGGAGTGTGGTAAGAGGCCGTACTGGCGAGCCTCTTTCGCCCTGAGCGGGTTCGCGGTGACAAGGTTCGTCCTATAGCCCGCGTTCCCGCTCTGAGAGTTTCTCCCGGGCGAGGGATGGAAACTGTCGCAGAGAGTTTAGTGGGTATGCCCCCAGGAGCACTCCAGAGGAGAGCCCCACACTACCCGGCCGACTCCCAGCGGCCGGGTGTGCATAAGGCGGCGCCGACTAACGGTGCCGACGTCGGTTCCTTCTGAGCCGGCGGCATTAAAGGAGAGCCAATATACTGTGTCACTATAAAAAAATATGTCATGCAACCAAAATAGACCGACTAAAATGAAATGGAAAAACATACAATGTTATACAAAATGTAAATGTAAATTAGGTTTTAATTCAAATTATGTCAAGCAATTTAATTCTAAAGATAACAAATATCACCTAATGGTAAGTAATTGCCGCCCTTTTCCCCTTTCCCAGAATTGCGCCACTGGTACCCCGACAGACTCGACAAAATACTGATCGCTTTCTGTGTGACCGTGCCATCATTCCAGCCGGGCCGGCAAATTCATGCCAAAGCGTAACTCTTCTTCTTAAAAGGGTCTTTTCAGTTTTAAGAAGGAAAATACCGAGACAGGTGAATAATTATGTTCGCACCACATTCATCCTCTTTGGCTATCTAAACCAAAGTAGTTTACGGGACGTGTATCAACTTGAACGTCGCCAACATAAAAAGAAAATTGCTGGATAGATATACAGCACCGCATCCGAAAACAATATTTTGCCCGCTTATAAAGGAAGAAGAAGGAGCCCACGAAGTTGCCGGCCCGCGCACCCAATCGGCGGCTACAGGGTTACAGAACTGTAAATTACCTTGTGTTTTTTACAAATAGCTCCATATTCACCTTCATCACCGCGTCCTCATATTATTTACGTCATTAAAGCCCGACTTGACCAATCAATCCAAAACTCAATCTATGGTATATAGGACGTGGTCAAAATTATCTTATTATGTTCAAATGGATGCCACCATGGGCGGGCTGGTCATATTAGCCGCAGAACTGACAGCCGTTGGAGCCGTAAAGTCCTGGAGTGGAGATCGCGACTCGGTAAGCGTAGTGTAGGACGCCCTGCGACAAGATGGGATGATGACATTCGAAGGCTAGCTGGTGTGGGCTGGATGAGAGTGGCCGAAAATCGGAAGCAGTGGCGTGCATTAGAGGAGACCTATGTCCAGCAGTAGACCAGTGTGGGTTGCTGATGATGATGGATGCCACCAGTTGGTACTATTGTCACTGCGCACGTTCCCTATAGCGCTGTAATTTTCTGCCAAAGTTTGGTCGTATGGGGCTAAGACAAAAAGTCACATCTAAGTGCAACCAGCATTTTCAATTTCGAGATAAAATATGTTCAACAAATGTAATTACAGCGGATGCACCTCCCGTGCGGCCACAGTCGAGACGAGGTACAAATCGGCTGCGTCGTTAATGGTCCCGCGGGCCGCGGTCGCTTGTTACCCGCTATACGAGTACTACACATGTTTTATTTATCTGGGCCATTCGGTAATACGCGTAGTCACTTCCATTGTTGAGATCGACCGATGATAGCTCAGTGGATAAGAATAAAGTTTCTGAAACGTGAAACCATGACTCAGTTGAACTAGCACTAGCACTTTAGCAGGGGTACTACCCCTGCTAAAGGGTGGCGAAGATGAGACTTTCCAAATCCTGAATCATGGTCTAAGCGTAGCCTGAGCCTCGAATACAAGTTTAAATCTTTGGGATTTTCAAACCGATTATTTTTTTACAATATAAATTGATTTATTGAACTCTGAAACGTTAATAAACTTTTTCGGATGATTATCGTATTATTTCAAGTTAATAAGAAGAGAAATTATTCAAAAGAAGTTTGTAGATAAGAATAATTTTAACGGCTTTAAAGAATCTAGAATAATATTCTTATCTAGCCTGCTAAAAACAACATCGTTTTTATATCTAGTTTTTATTCTAAGACCTTGAACAGATATCTGATCATCGTCCTCCTGCTCTTTTTCCAGGTTATCTGTGGTCGGCGCAGTATGTCTTCCTTTTCCATACGTCCCTGTCATTCATCATCGAATTATCCACCCCCTTTTCCAATGGATAAATTGATCTCAGCATGTATTCCCGTTTGCATCCAGAGCAGTCGCTCTGGAACCCGGGGTACACTTAGACTAGCAAAAGAAACGACCGCCGTCTGACCTTCGCAACTCTTTAACAGTGGAGCCAACTGAATCATGATTAGATGTTTCAAAAACTATCCGATACGTGCAGGTTTCCTTGAATGGAAGGTAAGTAAAAATGTTCGTTAAACTAAGGGCCAAGAGTTTTAGCTAGTGATAGCAAAGTCGTAAACAAGTTCTCACACGTGGGCGACGCGGTAATGGTGCCTCATGGATGAAAATGCTGCGTTAACGTTCAAGGTGATTTACACAGTGCGACCTGCACTGACTAATAGCATGACAGTAACTCTTTTTTTATTTGATACATTTCAATCCACAACTCTAGATCCGTACCTTTATTTGTTCGTTGTACATAATTGCTTATAGTATAATTTGTTATATAAAAAAACATTTCATTCTTATGTTTTATGACTAGTTTCATTGTATATATATACCTAAATTGTACATTGTATCTCTGTATACCTAGTTTTTAAGTTTTGTATGTTGTGCAATAAAGAGTATCTATCTATCTATCTACTCACTTATCGTTACCGTCACTTAACTAGGCCTAAAAGTGCTAGTGGATAGTAACTTATGTGCTAATACATTCTTTTAATGCTTCTTTATCATTTACTTCTTATATCTATTTTTGTGTTGTCTCTGACATGACATTAACTCGGCTGACCTTGGTGTTTGAAAGTAGCTCGGCTCATCAAATGCAAATTCGTACTTTTTTTACATTATGGCGGACAAACGAGCAGACGGCTCAGGTCAGTGATTACGTGCTATATTGGGTACAAATTATTAGCCTATATACTGTCCCACTGCAGGTGAAAGTAATCCATCATAGAAATCAAGTCATCGCTACTATAACGGGATTAGGCTTAATCACCACGCTTGTCCAATGCGGATTGGTGATCACAATCCCGAGCTAAGTTCGAAAAATTCGAAACATATGTTTGATCGACCCGGGAATCGAACCCAGGACCCCGAGATCACGGCCTGGTACTTAAGACCAAACAGGGCGATGATGCCACATTAAGTACAACGTATCTTAATAATATAGTGGAACTAACGCTTTGGCACAAATGAGCTGGCTCTAATGGAGTGATACAACGTTTTTACAGATAACCTGCGTTAAGCAGCGCCTGAAAAGTGTTTTGCCTAGTGCGAGTAAATGAGGGTTAGGGTTGTCACTTTTGGGCGAGCGGGCAGCGTAGACTTACGAGTGAATGCACGCGATCAATGTCACGGGACAGCCCGCACGAGGTTCCTCTCATACATGGGTATGCATGGGTATATGGGTATATATCGTGTCAATGTGTGCGTTGCATCGCATTTGTACACGACCAGACCTACACACTCATCAAAACATCTCATGTGTTTTAGTGTGCCGGCTCGACCGGAGTAATCCTACTGCGTGAAGAAGACCGGCGTGAAGCAGCGCCTGCGGTGTATTTCGCCGTGTGAGTGAGGATACCAGAGGCCCAATGGGGGAAGGGGAAAAGGTTGGCAGCGCACTTGTGACTCCACTGGTATTGCGGGTAAACGCGCATCTGCTCGGCGTCTCCTCCCCTTCCTCACCCTGGCGGCGGAATTGCTTACCATCCGGTGATCCGTCTGCTCATCAGCCACCTCTCATATAAAAAAAAACGCCAGCGGCACGTTATTGGTAGATTAACTAGATAAACTAAGAAAAGAGCTTATACCTCCCTAATGAGCTGGCTACGCATCTGTAATGCCTCATGTGTTGCAGATGCCCATGGGCGGCGGTAATCACTTACCATCAGGTGAGCCGTCTGCTCGTTTGTCTGCCATAATGTAAAAAAAAGATAAACTACCGTTTACACAGTGTGAGCACAGTATATCGTGCTGTATATATCAACCATGAACGGCGCCTCGTGGATGGAGACGGCGCTGAGTTACCGCTGCGGCTGATTTACGGTAACGCCGCCGCTCAGACGCGACACCCGTGCGATACTAACCGCCGATAAATAATAATTTTAGCTAAAACGCTTTATAGGGTCTTGTCCGTAAGCCACTCACGAGGAGAATTCGGTTCACGAAAAAGCGATATATATTTTTCGGAAGTAGAGAATACTCATACTGAAAAGGCAAGTATGTACTCTCTGTGAAAGCCGTCATAAAACTTATGAGCAATATTCATAAAATCTGTAATTTTAAACTTGTATTTGCATGCTATTTGTCAATGGCCGGATATTAATCATGTAACTGAAAAAAAAATCCACTTGTAAAGTAATTCGTGAACTGAATAAATATTATTTTATTATAACTGTATATTTCAATCCATATATTTTGTACGCCCTGCCCAAAGCAAATAGATTCTAAAAAAAATCTATTTCAAATAAGAGTAATTAGAAATCCCATAATAATATGGGATAGCTAAAACTTTTAGTGCTAATTTTACCAATCTTTACTGGTAGATAAATCTATGGTATAACGTAAGATTTTTTTATAATGACAGCGCTATACTATAGATTTAGCATCAGCTTAAAATTAGTACAATCGGCCCTTAATTAATTTATTTTTATGAGATATAGGGCGACTAAATTGATCTCTTGACTATGGTAGGTACGCTATTATTCTTACCGCCAAATGATACCCACAACACCGGCATTGTAAAAAAAGGCTTCACGCTTGATGTATTTATTTCATTTTAATATAAAACTATATTTTAAGATGTTTATAAAAGTATTACGCATCAGTGAATGATTAAAAATGAAAACTGGAATTTCATTTTTAATCTTTCACTCATCCTTTCTTTACGTAATTTTGCGTGGATAACTAATAACAGAACTGGTGAAGCGCTCATTCCATCCAAACTTCACGGAGCAGAACACGAGTAATAAAATGTACACGAGTCTGCGGCTGATTAAGTAGATATCTCGCATCGGCACATGAAGTGGGCCGGGCGTACGCACGCAATCCGGCGCAGAGGGCCTAAAACGAACCAGATGCTACGATCGAATCGGAGCTTCTCTTCCTTTCCCACGTGCAGTGTCTCCTTTGTTTGGATGCGACGGTATATTCTCGTTCGCTACGGGACGGTTCCGTTGTAAGCAACCAAGCCCGGCTCATTACACGTACGAGTATCTCACATCTACACGATTCTCCGTTATAACTTCAGGAGCCTACATCTTTCCGAGCTACGCTTCAATTTAATTCTAGGAGTCGTAGAGCATACGTCGGAATTACTTTTTAATTAAATATGCTTGAAGTTGTATTCTGGTGACATACAGTCTAGCAGAATGAGAGTTAGTTCAAATCAAAAGTTCAGTGTAAATATTATCAAATATTATTGACTGCCTCGCGACGGATGCGCAAGAGGTCCCGGATTGGATCCCCGGGTCACGTTAAGCCTTTGGTCCTGCGGCCAATCTCTCTCCGGTCGTGACACGTTGGTGTCCCATGGGAATATGAGGGTAAGGGAATAGAGAGTGGACTTGTGTTTTCGCACACACTTGAGCGCTATAATATATCATGCGTACGTGAAAATTGACCGCCGTAGCCGTAATCGGTTGGAGGATATTATTAGATATGCCAAAAATATTGAGTAGGACAAAACTTTGTGTGTGAAGTTTTTCCAACCCGCAGATAGGCTAGCCTTGTAAGTCAACAGCCATCTACTCTTGAGTTAACTTTATATTTGTGTTGTGTTATGTGATAGATGGCAGATAAATAGACAGATTACCGTTTACCATCAGAGGGCCGAAAGCTCGACTGCCTATACTAGGCAATAAAAAAATAAAGACCTTCAACGTTAATATTCTCCGACGTCCCACCTGGTGTAGTGTTTGGTAAAAAGGATAAGATTTTTTAGTTTTCCTTTCATTCCCATATGGAGTGCACTGCTGCCATCTATGGAAAGAAGCACCTGCGTACCAGCTTGAGCCCTTTGACTTGGTTCAAAGACGCGCTCTGCGAATAGTCAGTGATCCCAATCTCACATGCGGTATTGAACAATTAAGTCTTAGAAGAGATTTTGCCTTTCTATGCGTGTTCTACCGCTTGTACAATGGTTTGTGCTCAAAGGAACTATTCGACTTAATGAAAACATCCGCATTTTACCACCGCACCGCCCGCCGTCGTCAGAGCGTTCACCCTTACACATTGGAACCTGCACAGTACGGTTTTAGAAGAATTTCCACCCGCGAACGCTCCGGCTATGGAATGAGCAGCCATCAGAGGTTTTCCTGGGGGAAAAATAATTCAATTGTATAAATATCGAGTGCAAAGGTCGACGGGCCGTCTATTTTGGTTTCGATCCCGGCAGTTCCCTTTGGCGTGTGACCGCTTTGACAACTCTCTGTGAGGACAGCCGCATTTCTGTGGTAAATTTGAAATGTTTGTCTTACTGCAGCCATTAATATGTTCCAAATGTACGATCGCTACAAAGGTAGTAAAATACAGACAATTTTATAGACCGAAGCTCTGCTCGAAACGTAAAAATGTTTGCAAAAATTCAAATATTGAAACAAATTGCGACATGTTAAACTGAGCTAACGAAGTGAAATTTAGTTCCAATTTAATGAAAAATATTTTTCAGTATGAATATATACATATACAATTCGAAGCACATTTTAGTATATTTATAAATCAACGCAGTAATATAGATGCAGGGTAGCTTTAATTCTGACTCCGAGATAGGTAGCTCAAGCACCTATGTTACGGATATCAGAACCAACATCGGAATTATAAATATATACATATAATACTTTTTTTGTAAATACATACTTAAAATACATAGACAACGCCCAGACCAATAAAAACACACATGTTCATGCACATAAATGTTTGTAATGTACACCAAAGGCAGCGGTCACTACCACTGATCCAATTATTTCCATTATTAATATTATCTTCCAACCGATTGCGGCTACGGCAGCCAATCTCAACGATCAGCCACGTCCGCAGGATATATTATAGTGCTAGAGTGTGCGCGTAAACACAAGTGCATTCTCTATTCCCTTACCCTCATTTTCCGATAGGACACCAATGTGACACGACCGGAGAGTGATCGGGCGCAGGATTAACGGCTCTTAGGTACAAATTTTTGGCCAGACTCGGGAATCGAACCAGGGACCTATTCAGTAGCCATCGCTTTACAGTTCGACCCACTAGCCACTGCGCCAAGGCACTCGATTAATTCCATTATTCATTTTGTAAAGAATGCGGCAGCAAATGTAACGCTACTACGAAGTTGACTACGAGCTACAACTGCTACGAGCCAAGCTTCTACGACATGACGTGTCGTAGCACTAATAGGTATTGTATAAAGTCTTGTAGCAGCAAAAGAAATCAATTCATCCTCGTGTACATCACGCGAAAAGTGTATTGCATCACAAATTATATGGACACCAAAGGTTGGCTGCCTACTGCTACACAGGCTACTACACAGATAAAGGAGCGCGTACTACAGTGATCTCAGTATGGTGGGGCGTGAGACAGAAAATGTGTGACGGAGAGAAGCAAACAATATACTGCCTATGACTATGAACTCGATATCAAACTTTTTTGTATGATTATATTTATATCCAAATTTGTTTGATTAAATTTCTTAGGATAATATCCAAATTTGAAAAAGCAAAACATGAGCACATTGTATTAAGAATAAGGTTTAGAATATCTTCATTGCTAAAATTGTGTTCAAAATATGGTGGTAACATTATAAACTAGGTCTCAACAGATACCCGTATCGGGCATGCAATTTTTTAACTTATATCTAGGAAAATAAACAATTTAGAACCAGCAAACAAAACAAATTTTAAATAAGTACTAAATAAACTAACTAACTAATGCTTATCATCAAAGTATTCAGTTTTATTCTAAAATCATTTCGCGGGCCAGTGCGGCAGTCCCAAGGGAGGTGATGTCTGACATCACTTCCGTTGTAATTGCAACGTGGGCACTTCTCTTGCTTACCATCAGGCTGAGGAGATCCAGCATACTGTGCCACAATAAAAAATACATTTTGTCTTAGCCAGCGTTTGAGTATTATTATCATAAAACAGTCTATACCATATTTTAAGCAAATAAATAATCTATTCTATTCAATGTCTCCTAGAGCCTACCTTTTGTGTCTTTTGCCATTTTGTACTGCCATTTTATTCTAAATATTAGGAGGAAAATGCAGTTTGGCCTCACCAATTTATTATTTGGACTCAATTACTTGAAACCCCTGTACCAAGAAAGATATCATCTCACCGATCATTCCGTCCTTCAACGGCAGTTTGTTTCGTAATTCCCTCCTGCCAAACAGTTAAGCGTGTTTGAAATAGTATCCAAAGTATTTACATAGTTAATCCATTCCGTAAACGAATATTGTTGAGCCAGCGTCTGCAATTTATGAGTCAGACGTCTAATATAATTAAAGAAGTACCGGGCCGAAGGGATCCTTGTAAGAATTCCACTTAAAAGTTCCACGACGGCCCGAGCCGATGGGGGCGAACAAAATGCTATTGAATTCATTATTTCACAGTTACTTACTCCGACGAGTAAAGAGATTATAATTTTAACATTATCTTCCTTAATTTAGGAAGTGAAATTGCGGTCTAAAATGTTCTTCTGTTTATGGTTTTTTTCATAAATAGATTAAGAAAACATTAGTACTTCATTTTAGCACCCAGATAAAGAATTCACATCTTGCTAACAAAGATGGCACTTTAAATATCACTATGTTTAAAAAATACGCATTCTCTTTACGTACACCACACATTTACACACTTCCAATGGTATAAGTATTTACTTTGACTTTAGATTTAAAACTAAATCTTTTTGTACGTGAACTTATATTATTTTTTTAAGTAAATTAAAACCAAAGCTGTTGAATTCAATTTCAATATTGCGAATAAAAATAAATATTACACCCGCACACAATTTCTACTTACAAATATGTGTATGTATGTACATATAGCTACGAGTCCTCATCTTCTCAATACTAAATCAAATTCGACATAAATCAGTATCTCTAAAATATTCGCAATCTAATACTCGGCATGTCATGTCGTAAAATTCAGCATTATAGCTATATTGCCAGAGAAATCGGAGACGGGATTTCCATCAGCCACTATTCATCTAACAGACAGAGTAATCGTTTTGCTCTATATTGCTCTATATAAGTATAAATCCCGATTGAAGAGCAGGATGACAGATAATCGCTAATAATCCCGCTCAATCGCAGCGCTACCTGCGCCTAGTCTAGTGCTTCCCAAACATATATCTCGCCGCAATGTGGTCTTTCAAGGCTACAAAAGATCGCGGAAGATTCGTGTAGACTCTCTCTTTGAGGCTTTTACATTACTACACAACTGAACCGAGTTTTCTGTTCCACGTTTTCAGCGTGTAGCGTGAAAAAAGAACGATGGAAAAAATGTAGATGACATTATAGTTAAAAAATACAATCAACATTTCTTATCCATATTCTAATACTTTCAATAAGACTAAAAAATCGATTAGTATTTTATTTATTTATTGGATTATCAACATAAGAAACAGCAATACAAAATTATTTTCATAGTGACATAGAATTAATAATTTTAACTGCACCTACAATTAAATAAATAAATAAATAATGGATTTCGGAGTAATTGTTACATTGCTGGTTAATGTACGTTTAATTTCAAGGTATGTATGAATTTAGGGAGACTCTGAAAGTTTATGTCAAGTTCTGGCAATTTCTTTGTTAGATCGTTATACAGACGAGACACGCGGAACAAGGGTGAGCTGCGGCCTAAGTTAGTTCTATAGAGTTTGTTTTTGAACAAACCACACGGGTGTCGAGGTAAACGGGTTGGCATATTAAAATCAAGTATTTTTATACTTATTTTTGAAAATATAAATCTGCCACCCTGTATTATTATTTCATATCTATCATGCGGGAAATCACGGCACGGAGGCCTGTCCTATGAAGGCATTCGTGAGGATACAGACTCATAAAAGTTTTTTTCTTACCAATAAACCTGATCAGATGTGAGAGAGAGATAGATGTCTGATTACATATACATTCAACTAAGAAACATTCACCATTATTAACTAATGGAGGCTATTGGGTGTGAAATATCCGCTAGATGGCGAACTATAGGATTGAGGTTTCATAACAATGTGATTGGTTATTTTTAAACATGATCTGTCATTCTGACAAACTAAACAACCAATGCTGTTGATGTTGGACCTCAGTCCAACAGTACGCAATCTAGCGGATTTTTCACAGACGAAAACCCTCATTGGCGAAACACAACGCAAGCGCTGCTTTGCTCCTGTTTTCTGTGAAGCCGTGGTATCACTCGACCCGGCCGAAGCGTGGCTCTGATTGAAAATAAAACGGAAATGCTACGATAGTCCGACCATTTGGGAAACGCTTGTATAGTGTATCTGGCGCGCGGGACTGATCGGCGATGTAGTCGCGAAGGCCACGGTGCCTGGCGCCTAATTGAAAATGTATCCGGGATAGCTCCCCTAGTCAGTTTATAAGGCTGTCAATTTTATGTGCATATAAGGTTTAATAAACCGTGGTAATGCAACACCATTGCATATTTAACTCATAGTAACAATAATAATCCTCCAACCGATTACGGCTAAGGCGACCAATCTCAACGATCAGCCACGTACGCAGGATATATTATAGTTCTCAAGTGTGGTGCGCACGCACCCTCATATTCCGATGGGACACCAGGGTGACACGACCGGAGAGGAATTGGGCGCAGGACCAACGGCTTAACGTGCTTTCCGAGGCACGGGGGTACGAGACCGCCCACTTCCAGACTCCACGCTGACACTAAGAATTTCTTACCGAAAACTTAGGTATACATTTTTGGCCCGACCCGGGGGATCGAACCCGGGACCTCTTGCGCAGCTGTCGCTTTATAGGGCGCCCCACTAACCACTACGCCACCGAGGCAGTCAAACCATAGTATGCAAGTAAGAACGTACTTGTATTGTACACATTAGAATTTGGGGCCATTGGGACGCAATCAAGTCAATGGGTAATCAAAAAGATGAAATAAGAAACCGTTACCATGTAGAGGCCTTTTAAATTTAGGGGCCCTTAACAAAGGGTACAACAACCCTAAATATGACGACTTCACTATCCTACAAAATGATGTTCTCCTACAGTTCCTGAGTGCGTATATTTTTTTTTTAATTTTATAATAATTCTCACAAAATCTCATTCGTTGACCTAATTCCGTACTAAGTAGCTTAAGCACTTGTGATACAGATATCAGACAACAGAGGAACACAAATATATACTTAAATACATATATTACACCCAGACACTGAACCAACACAAGTGTTCGTCGCACGAATGTTTGTCCAGGGTGGGGATCGAACCCACGACCTTTGGCGTAAGAGGCAGGGTCACCAATTGCGCCATCCGGTCAGTCAAATTATTGTATCGATGTATCAGCGTAATATTGATCTCGTTGCTAATCCTTTCGAATGACCTTGATTATTACCCCAGATTTATTCAGTCGTAAAGAGGTGTCACTGATTCTCCATAGCCAGCATATTTACCTGCACAGTTACCAGTCCTCGCGCCGCGCACTGGTGCCTAAGTTCCCACTACAAGTACTCTAGCTCTCCACCCTACGGTGCGTTGTTCCTACACACCTTGGAAGTGGCAAACGGATCACCTGCACCCACACCAGCAACACCAATGAAGTCACAAGTCTCAATCACACACCGAAACACAGCACAGCACTGCTTGAAGGTAGTTTTCTGTGAAGTGAGGCAGAATCAATTTTCCAATTCCGGTGATAGAATCACATTAAATATGTTTATTCATTTCTTAGTATATTTTATGTATCGACATATATGTTAATACTATTATTATTTATTTTAGTGCCATAAATCACATATAAATAATTATAGATAACAATAAAATATAAGAGTGTAGCAAAACAAGTTGACATGCCTATTAAACTAAGTAATAGAGGATATAAAAAAGTAATTTGAATAGATATTAAATTAATGTCAGATTCCATTATTATAAAAATGTTTATGTCTAAATAAAATAATATAAATTCATGGTTATGCAATTACTAATTAATGTCAACCCATGCTCATTTTAACATAATAATTAGAGGCAGGTTAATAGCACCATTAGAATAATGTATCGTCGCATGTTTGTCAAGAATTCAGCCAAGGTATAAGGACATTTATTAAGAGTTGCTTCAGACCTCTGAAGAATCTACTGTCGTTAAGCGACTTAAGAGCAACTGGTAGTTTATTGTAAACCTTGACCGCATTATACGCAGCTGTTCGCTGAAACGATGCCGTTCTGCAGCTCGGCACCATCAATAGGCCCTGATTTGCAGGTATCATATTGAGGCGATTACTTTTCTATGTTGGCTTACTTGAAAATTTATTTGGTACCGTCTCACTAATTTACACAGTTCTATTACACACAACAAACAGGGATCTACACGAATCCCTGATAGTTCGTCTACTCAAAATGCGTACACAGCGCATGTGTAATTACATGTACAATATACTTACAAATAAATAGTTATAATTTCTAATGTATGAAAATTTGAAAGATCTGTATGTATACAAGCCTTTGCAAATAAAGATATTTAGAATTGAATTGTATTGAATTGGTTGTGGTATCGCTTCAATTGAGACAGCCCTCTCATGCCGAATTGTAACTCTCCCACGGTCCGTCCCACATTTGCTTCTACTTTATCTAGTCAGTCAGTCCCTGTAATTGACCCGGATTCATTCCACTTTTTGAAACAGATTCAATTGCACAGAGTAGCCTACATATCGCTCGGTCCCCGCTCGTCGCATACTGAGCCAGGCCAGCTACGGGCGTTTCTCGTCCCGAAGGGGGCCAGCCTGGGATTGCGCTTTAATCATTTCGGACGGTCCCAATTATTGGCCCAAATTCATTCACTCGTTCGCTGGCATTTTAACCAGTACCTCTAGTATAGGTGGTAACAATATTTTTTTAAAGAGGTTGCGATACAAAGCTGGTATTATGGACAGGTGGTCTTATATTGTGGTAATTGAATAAACTGCTAATAGGTGGTTTGTTAGGCCTTGCACAGCAAATGTGTGTTTGAAATAGAAAAATCAAATAATATCAGAGCACATACCTATATCGACCTGTCTCAAAATAAGTAGTTCAAGCTCTGTATTAAGTATATGTATCAGATTCAACGAAGGAGCTAAAAATTCTTAAATAAATTTAATGAACAAACATGAGTCATGCACTGAATTCACGACCGTACGTACCGAAACCTTTGGCGTATGAGGTAAGGCCAGATTTAAGGTGATTCGAGGCTACATAACTGAGTAAACTATGAGTCAATCAAAATTATAACTTCACTGCGTAACTATGTTAGTTTTCATTTACCTATTAAATTTACTAAATGATTAGTAGGAAGGCAATTCTCATAATCAATAAATCTGTCACCTCCTGTACTAATGCTCGCTCCTTACATTTAAACCGAGCAGCAATTTGTAGCTTCCATTTCAATCGCGTAGTCCTTTGAGCAAATGAATACTCCGGGACGGGGGACGGGTGACGGGAGTCCATCAGGCGACAAATGGGCTGATGGAACAATAAAACGCAACAATTCCATACACTCACGTTTCAGTCAAAACTTCATGCGAATTATTCCACTTAAATCACCTTTTTTTTTTTTTTTTTTTTTTTTTTTTTTTTTTTTTTTTTTTTTTTTTTTTTTTTTTTTGGTTTCCCGGGAGAAATGCATTACGCAGACCCTGTCGCCGGGGGGACGACAGGGTACTGTGGGACTCACCCTCCGGGCCGCTTCTTCTAACAAGAAGCGGCCTGAGGGCATACCCACTAAAACTCCCGGGGCTCAACCACCCGTGGGTATAGAATGGGGTCACGGGAACTGCGCTAGGCTATTCCCCGCAACCCCACTCCCCCACAGGCCCCTACACGGGGTGTGCGGCCACGCCCCTCCTCAGACTGGGAGGAGGGGGGTTGGGGACAGCCGGAAGAGCTGAGCCGTCCCCAACGAGCGGTGGAGGTGCCAATGGCAGTGCCGGCACAGGGACCCCCGTCCCTGTTGCCGGCTGGCCACCTCCACGGAGAGGACGAAGAGTTCTCCGCCGAACTCGTCCTCTCCTTGCTCGAAGCGGGCCTGCGAGGGGGTTAATCTCGCGCTCCCGCTCCGCCGCCTCCTTCTGCGCCACCACTTCCTCGCAGAAGTGGGCGAAGGCCGACCACGCCCCCTCATTATCCAGCATAGCTTCAACTATGCTGGGCAATGAGAGGTCATGTCCGACCTCCGCGACCAGCGCGGACCGCTGTTGGTCGAAGGACGGGCACACCACCAACGTGTGATGTGCCGAGTCCTCCGCAGCGCCGCACTGGTGGCACGAAGGAGTGTCCTCCCGTTGAATGCGGTGCAGGTAGTTACCGAAGCAACCATGCCCGGTAAGTACCTGCACCGTCCGGAAGGACAGAAACCCGTGGGGGCGCTCGAGCCACCGGTCCAAGACCGGGGCGAGCGCCGCGAGCGTGGGACGGCCGTACCTCTCCACTTGGAGAGAGGCCGTCCATGCCTCCACCATTTGCTGGCGGTCCTCCTTCCTTCTCGCCTCCCTTTCTCGGGGGCAGAAGGACTCGCCAGCCGCTCGCTTGGCCGCCGTCCACTCGTAGACGGCGGCCAGCACCACTTAAATCACCTGGGCTAATTCACCTGGGTGATTTAAGTTGACCAATTAGTAGACTTAAATAACCCAGTACTCAAAGCACCCAGGTGAATTAAGTCGACTGTAAATAAAAAGGTTTCTAGTATATTTTAATCACCTGAGACGAAGTCAACAACAAGAACATTCAAATTTTGATTTAATTAACAAAATAAAACAAAATCGTTAATTGACAACAACAAATAAAAATATTCATTATAACCTGAGTAACAGTATAAATGAAATGAAAATAGTTTATTCAAGTTAGGTCCATACAGAACACTTATAAATCTTATTTTTAAACATTTGGTCATGTGGTTAATTAAGTAGGATATTTGTTGCAGTGCCCCCAGGGGGGAGGGGGGGGGGAGGGGGGGGGGGCTGGATGGATCCGCCGTTGTTCACAGGACAAGCAGAGTGATAGGTTAAATTTTTCCAAAACGTTACAATTTTTAGAATATGCGCTAGTACGCAATACCTACTATCGAACGTGCTTATTGCTACTACTTACGTACTAACTATAAATTAAAAATCAATAATAAAGTTATGACTCACACCAACGAAATATCTATAGGCCGATACGTAGTTCAAACAATGCTCGGTAGATGGTGCCACATCCTTTGACTTTGGAGATGGACTTATATGAGACTACCCACATTACTTATTAACAAATTATTAAAATTTGTATTTTCATATAGTAGTGATATGTATGTAAAATTTATGTATGTATGTATGTTCATCTGTTTCCACGTAACTTCTAATCAAGTTATCATATTTGAACAATGAGGTATCGTTAGAAGCGTCTAGGTTGTCTCTTGGTTATAGGCAAAATGACGTCATGTTAAATTTATTACAGCGCCCTCTAGGGGACTTAGCGTAAGAAACTAAAAAAAAAATTACTTGACGGTACCGTGTGGGGTATCAAATGAAAGAGCTTTTTAGCACATTTCAAATATGTAATTATATTTACATAACTAAAAATATATTAAATAAAAATAAAGTTTAAAAACTAAAACCCGACTACAAAAAAACACGAGCTAAAAAGTATAAAACAAGAAAATTGTCCCTGCTGAAATGATTATGCCGTATCGCCGTGGTCGTATGCCACATTGATTTTATTTTATTATTATAATGAATCTGTTTTGCTACAGTAGGTGGCATATGACCACGGCGATACGGCATAATCATTTCAGCAGAGACAATTTTCTTGGTTTATACTTTTTAGATCGTGTTTTTTGGTAGTCGGGTTTTAGTTTATAAACTTTATTTTTATTTAATATATTTTTAGTTATGTAAATATAATTACATATTTGAAATGTGCTAAAAAGCTCTTTCATTTGATACCCCACACGGTACCGTCAAGTAAATTTTTTTTTAGTTTCTTACGCTAAGTCCCCTAGAGGGCGCTGTAATAAATTTAATATGACGTCATTTTGCCTATAACCAAGAGACAACCAAGACGCTTCTAACGACACCTCATTGTTCAAATATGATAACTTGATTAGAAGTTACGTGGAAACAGATGAACATACATACATACATAAATTTTACATATATACATACATTCATACATACATACATAGCCTGTCAAAGTCATAACCCTCCTTTTGCTTTGCCGTAGTCGGGTAATTAAATCAATTTTCTAATAAGTACGTACATTGAAACTGATACTAATATATTATAATGGTAATGGATCTAAGACATTTTGCTGTAACACTTTTGTTACACTTGTACCAAATAGAATTGTTGACATATTGCTTTTTTCTACTGTACTGGAATCCTTCATGTAGTAGAACTTACCCCCTTCCTCCTCTTATGAATGTAAAATCCATTTTCACAGAAACGTTTGTCCCATAAACTATTCTCCTATATTATAAGCAGTAGTGATATGAAAATACAAATTTGAATAATTTGTTAATAAGTAATGTGGGTAGTCTCATATAAGTCCATCTCCAAAGTCAAAGGATGTGGCACCATCTACCGAGCATTGTTTGAACTACGTATCGGCCTATAGATATTTCGTTGGTGTGAGTCATAACTTTATTATTGATTTTTAATTTATAGTTAGTACGTAAGTAGTAGCAATAAGCACGTTCGCTAGTAGGTATTGCGTACTAGCGCATATTCTAAAAATTGTAACGTTTTGGAAAAATTTAACCTATCACTCTGCTTGCCCTGTGAACAACGGCGGATCCATCCAT
Source organism: Marasmia exigua (assembly GCA_019059595.1). NCBI lineage: Eukaryota > Metazoa > Arthropoda > Insecta > Lepidoptera > Crambidae > Marasmia > Marasmia exigua. Next base: position 983,020 of record CM032468.1, on the reverse strand, counting down.
GGGAAAACAAACAGAATGCAATTGGTGTTTTCTGCGACCTCTCGAAGGCGTTTGATTGCGTTGAGCATCAAACATTGTTGTTGAAGTTAGCTCACTATGGTGTTCTAAATAATGCATTAAGTTTGATAAATTCTTACTTATCAGATAGACTTCAGAAACTCAGTGTCAATGGAACTGACTCTTCAGGCGCCCCTTTATTAATGGGAGTGCCCCAAGGATCAATATTGGGACCTCTGCTCTTCCTAATATACATAAATGACCTCCCTTACTTTGCACAAGATCTTTGTGAAGTAGTGTTATTTGCTGATGATACCTCGTTGATTTTTAACGTTGACCGTCGAAAAGATACGTTTGACGACGTAAATGACCCCCTCTCACAAGTGCTACATTGGTTTACAACTAACAACTTGCTTTTAAATGCCAAGAAAACCAAATGTGTTAAATTCACTATGCCCAATGTGAAGCAGGTCAACACTAACGTCGTTATGAATAATGAACATATTGAAGTTATTAATTCGACAATTTTCTTAGGTATTACACTGGATTCCAAACTGCAATGGAAGCCACACTTGGCAGCCTTGGCGGGAAGACTTAGTTCCGCCGCATATGCGGTTAAGAAGATCAGACATCTGACTGATATTGAAACCGCGAGACTGGTTTATTTTAGTTATTTTCATAGTATAATGTCATATGGTCTTTTGTTGTGGGGGTCGGCGGCTGAGATACAGACTATTTTTGTATTGCAGAAGAGGGCCATCCGCTCCATATACAACCTCAGGCCTCGCGATTCGCTGAAAGAACTGTTTAAGAATATCGACATTTTAACTGTAGCTTCCCAATACATTTTGGACTGTATTTTGTACGTGCGAAAGAACATTGATATTTTTTCTAAAAAATCTGATTGTCATGGTTTTAACACTAGAAATAAACACAAGCTCGCGATTCCAAATCTGAAGCTCCAAAAGATTAATAGTTCATTTGTTGGTCAAAGTATTAAAATGTACAATAAGTTGCCACAAAATGTTATTGAGTTACCAACGCATAAATTTAAATCCCACGTGAAAACCTGTTTAATGAGTAAAGGATACTATAAAATTGTAGATTACTTAAATGACAAGGATTCATGGACATGATGACCTCCGTGCCTGCGCACATGTAGTAATTTTATAAATATTTACTGGAATCATTATTATTATATAATTAATCATTTTTAATAAATTAGGCTTAGCAGCATTTATTATTGTATACAAATTGATTAGTATTGATTAATCAAACAATTGACAAGATGCTAACCACCTACTATTGTACACCTCGTCCTGCAGTTTATTAGTATTGGATTAAGTACTCTGTGACCTATGAGGGGAACCTAAGTAGTCATGCTCACTCAAATGTCTCTGAGGTGGTGGCGTTATGTGGCGGGTCATTACATTCCCTCTAATATGGTTGAGTGAAATGATGGCTGACACATACGTCATACTTGTGAACAGGTGCCACTTTTGGGGACTGGTCCGCTTCGGTTTACCTCATATTTAGCTTTTAATTTGCTTCATTCTATTTTGTGTTGCATTAGACTGTATGACTTGGTATGAGGATAATAAACCATTGTAAAAAAAGTTGGCGATTAAAAAGAGTAACTGGCGAGTTTCTTGCCGGATCTTCTCGACCAGAAACAACTTTCCGAGCCGGTGGTAGAATCGCATTATGTTTATTTATTTCTTTAGTATATTTTATGTATCAACATATATATGTATTAACATGTAAATTATACATAAGTACTTATAAATAGTTTTAAGTCATTCAAATGTATGACGATTTGTAAGTGCTGTGTACAAGCCTATGCAAATAAAGAATTATTTGAATTGAATTGAACTGTTACTCAGGTTATAATGAATATTTTTATTTGTTGTTGTCAATTAACGATTTTGTTTTATTTTGTTAATTAAATCAAAATTTGAATGTTCTTGTTGTTGACTTCGTCTCAGGTGATTAAAATATACTAGAAACCTTTTTATTCACAGTCGACTTAATTCACCTGGGTGCTTTGAGTACTGGGTTATTTAAGTCTACTAATTGGTCAACTTAAATCACCCAGGTGAATTAGCCCAGGTGATTTGCCCAGGTGATTTAAGTGGAATAATTCAAATTCTGGGGATACGCTAGTAAATAAATAGATAGATACCCTTTATTGCACAAAATTTTACAGAACTTACTTCTCAAATTAACTCACTACTGGCAAGAAACTAGCCAGTTACTCTTTTTAATCGCCAAACTTTCATACAGTGGTTCATCATACCAAGTCAATTGTAACACAAAATAAAATAAAGGAAATAATAAAATAAATATTACGAGGTAAACCGAGGCAGACCAGTCCATAAAGGTGGCACCTGTTTACAAGTATGACGTATGTGTCCGCCATCATTTCACTCAACCATATAAGAGGGAATACAAAGACCCGCCACATAGCGCCACTACATCTGCTAATGTCTTCATCTTAGAAATTTGCAAATTCGTTCGTAAATATCCAAACTTATACAAAACACGTGCTGAAAATATTACAAGCCACAAATTATTTAATTTACCAAACTCCACCATGAAACATCAGTCCTCTAGTCCATTAGTAATGTCTATAAAAATATATAATAAGCTCCCAGAGTCGATAAAAAATATCAAAGATGAAAAACACTTTATAAATGATCTCAAACAAATACTATTTGAAAAATGCTATTATACCATTAAAAATATCTAGAAAATAATCTATAATGAAATATAAATAAAAAATATTTGAAACATATATTTTAATATAAATAACTACATATTATTTATCACAAGGCATTATATTACATTAACATTTAAACATTAAAATATAGATAGATAAGAGAGAGAGAGAGATAAGAAATCATTTATTCGATTATTATTATTTTTTATTGATTTATAATTTAGATAGATATACTTTATTGCACAAAATACATAACATCATCTAAACTATCTATAGTACTTATACTATAGATAGTATAGATGATATTTTACTATAATTTATTAAATTAAATTAACGTTTTTCCTCCTCTCCATTATTGTTGTACCCTATAGGGCCCATAGTGATCATAATTTTTTGTAACACCTTTTACACACTGTGGAATGCAACAAATAATTGAGTATTAATGCTGTGTTAATTAATTAACGCCCTGTTGGTCTAATGGTTTAAGTACCGGTCTGTGATCACGGGGTCCTGGGTTCGATTCCCGGGTCGAGCGAAAAGTATGTTTCGAATTTTTCGAACTTAGCTCGGGTATGTGATCACCAATCCGCATTTGGCAAGAGTGGTGATTAAGCCTAATCCCATCATAGTAGCGACGACTTGATTTCTATGATGGAAGCCTTTGCCCTGCAGTGGGACAGTTTATAGGCTGATAATGCTATGTAAATAGGTTCAAATTGATCACGTTTTAGAAGCTCATACAGTTTTAAAAAAAAATATTTCCTTCGATTTAGAACGTATGGGAGCCCATATACGTGGTAGTGTATCAAGCCAAAGTTCAAACAAGGCGAACTAGCGAGCAGCACCGTGTATACGTGTTATCTTATTCTGGGGCGGACGTATCTATTCGTACCGATAAGATCGATGCTCCCTTAATACCTTAACTTTGTATCCAAGCCAATGTCTCGGGACAGGTGCCAGCGCGCTGCGCTCGCCACTTTATTCCCTGCCACCCAATAAACGAAGTTCCCTCTTATTCATCCCTGTCAGTGCCCAGAGGTTCATTGAACAGAAGCCCTTGTGCAAATTACAGACTCCATTTTGTAACAAATTGCTGTTAAGGTGACGCATCGACGTGACTAGCGCCGCCAGTAGATTTGTATTAATTGTGGCGATAGTCAGACACTTTTTAAAAAAAGTACAACGGTGAATCTATAAAGGAAAGTATTAAGAGTGTTTTGAAATGTATTTGTGTAGTATTATCTTCGTACAAGTAACCATAATTTATCTTGTAGCAATCATAAAAGTGATGGTTACTTGGTAGGAAGAAATCATGACTGTAATTTTGTCTCATTTCCTTTATCGATTCACCGTTGTACTTTAAAAAAAATGTCTCATAATCGCCACAATTGGCGGCGCTAGTCAATACTTCACCTTAAAATGTTTGCTACAATTTTAGATGCCTGACCTCGTCTAGGCGGACTTATATAACTATAGGAGTAATGGATTGTAAAATTGTGAAGCAGACAATGATGGAAAAATGTGTTTAATCCTTATATTCTGATCTCTAAAAGCAAGCTTTTGTAGTTTTTAACATTGAAGCTGAAATCACTAAGGCTAGTTAGTTGTATTAACACTCATAATAATGGTATCCTCGAATCAATTCAGACAAACTTATTTACGAGTATTATGAAGTATCCCTAGTCGGTGCTTAATTTACTGAAGGCCATATTGGCAAGTTTGTATACCTATATGTACCGATTTTTCATGAAAAGCGGTGATCACTTTCCATCAGGTGTGCCGTCTGCCCGCTTGTCAAAACAAAACCGGCATTAATGGGATAAGGTGATGATGGTGGTTAGGAAAATTGACCTTGTACACAACTACACGTAAAGTTTGACTTAACGAAGTTGATTTTCACTCCACTATCCATTAAAATGTTTATATGGCACTGGCACTCTGAGCGTATTGTGTCGGAAAAGCAAGTCCGGAAAAGAGTCTGTGGACCGCGATGCTAGGCAAACAGATGTTTCCAATTTCAGAAATTAAAATGTACCTAACTTTATCTTCAATTGTAAATAAAGACTTGTTCCGAAGCGAGAGTTCAAAGTAAATATCAGGTACTAAAATCGAATTTCTATACCTAGCACCACATCATGAATTACACCGCGTATGTAATCTCAACGCAGTAAACCGATGGTTAGGAATCAGTGCCGACTCAGTGGGCTTACACAGCGCAATCATTAATACATGAATATGGTAATGGTTGAGCTCATGCGCATAATTATGTCTCAGCCTAGCGCCTGTAGAGCCTAGCGCCTTTGCGCCCATACTGAGACGTTTCGACCCTCAATTTGATAAAGCACTCTTACTATTACGTGATAGAGACGCTTTAACACCGAATTTGTTTAAATACCATGTATTGCCAATATCCACGTGTACAGTCAAAGAACGAATAGGTTCGTCAGTTTTCAAATTGATTCGTTTGATATGCTATGAGCACTTATTGCCTTTCGTAAATTTGTCAGAGTAATACTTGTTGCACAGAAAATTATGCGTAACTGTTAGATCAGAAAGCTCAGATTTGCTTGTAGCAAAATTAATTTCTTTTGATGTAAAGAAAATTTAAATAAAGTTGGCAGATCTTTTTAAAACGACATGTTGGTATAACTGATTCTTGCCTTGCAAGCGAAAATTTACCTTAAGGTGACAAACATTTTAATTCTCTGTAGCGTACAAATTATATTTACTCAACTACGCCAGAAGGCGAGTTATGTTTTTCATCAGTACATACCTACTTATAATCTTTGGGCACACCTGAGGCTTGATGGATTTAAGCTTGTGAGATGTCGTTAAGTTTGTATTATCTGTGAGTGTGATACTAGATATTAAATCTTAAAAAACTAAAAAAAGCTTGTCTGCGTGAAAAAACCCCAGAAAATTCTAGAAAGTCAACCGTCTATTAGAATAGTTATTTACGTAATTTATACCATGTACCTTATTTTTGAGTTTCCGACATTTCGGCATTGTTGCAAGCGCCATGGTCACGGAGTAACTGAAGTTTTTGCGGGTAAGTTGTTACTGGCAGACAAATCGGTCTACCCTCCTTCGCAGTCTTTTACTACGCGCACCTGCGGTACCACTGTTCACTAACTCACAAATTTTTTCGCACCTGTTCTTTCTCCATACACAACATTCACAGTAGTCGGCCGCGAAATGACATTTTGTTATTTTTACGTTTAATATTACATTTTCGAATCATTGGATTCCAGACATTTCACAATTCAAGTAAAAGTTCAAAACGTCAACCGTCCCGCTAGTGTATTTCTCGTAGAGTAATTTGCAGTACCTATAATCTAGTATGTACTCTCAATTTCAAGCTTTCATTTCTTGAATAGGTCCTGAATGGTAAAATGTTAAGTTTAAGAGCAATAGGGTATGACGAGTGTCTCGTGTAAGAGTTTTTCGTCGTTTCACGCAGTCGGATTTTTGATTTTTCATTCAAATACCCTTTGTACAATATAGTCATTGCCTAGGATTAAGCTTTGTTATTGGAATGAAGATTTATCACGATATTTATTCGTAACAGTTTTATAATGTTACATATTTCGTTGAAGATAAAAAAAAGTTATTCGTGATTGTTTATAAACCAACCGGACGAATCAAAATGAGACGTATGCGGCTCTATAATATATTTTTAAGTCTGTTAAAAGTAAAATGGTTCTATCAGAAAAAAACAATTGCAATATAACTTTTTTTCTTGTACTTCATAGCCAAAATTTAATAGAAGATTACCAGCAATTAATTTGAAAGTTACGCAATAAACCCGGCAACTAGCCCCCCTCCCCATCTTCCCCCTCTTGTAGCAAGTTTACGAGCGGCGCATAAAACGTATGGCCCTTATTAATTCGCTTCTTACGAGCCACTAAAAACTTGAACAACGACCAGTCTTTTATTAATACGCGCTAAAATGCGCCAAATGAGGCGCACATCGGCCACTCACCGGATTCATGTGTTTTGTTTTGGCTTCTTTATGTGCATATACGAGTAGAATATACCTATGTTACCTTTAATAATAGATACATTATCTTTTAGGCGAACGCACATATCATGAACATATAACCAATGGCGTATTTTATGGAGCAGTAGATGTGCCCTCTCGCGGACATCTGTCTCTGTCATTACTGCTGAAACTAGCTGGGATTGCTGTAATCGCGCATGTATGTGTGCGTAGCCTGTTAAACTACCGATAAAAAGAACTTCAGATGTATATGCATTATCATGAAAATTAAACGTAAGTACTCATAAATAGTTTAAATTAATTAAATGTATGGCGATTTGTACGTGCTGTGTACAAGCCTATGCAAATACATCATTTTTGGATTTTGTTTTTTTTATTTTGATTTTTTTCATTTGACATTTTTTTATTTTTTTTATTTTGACGTAGGTAACTTTCCTTCTGTGTATTATTATATTATAATTTGTAATGGGATAGCTGCTCTTTGAGTTTCCGATATTTTTTCACTGTTGCAATTAAGCTATGAGACTCTATATATGAGATATGACCTTAAACTATTCTAATATTGACAACTAAAAAACTTTGAATCATCTCTTTATAATAGCTTGAAAAACGAATTTGCTCGAGGCCAAACTCATATTTCGGCAAGTTTGACTCCTTATTTCAGAACTCATTACAACCATCGAATAAAAAATGTGTAGGTACATCAAAATTGTGCAATCGTGACATTTTCACAATGCAAAGTGCCTACGCAGACAAAGGACTTTTATCCACTCGGGCGGAGGGCATAATTCGGCAGCATTTTGCGGACTCAGATGAGTGGCAGGTAACATACTAGCGACCGTCTGGAATACCAGTAGGAAAACGTCTTTAACGAGAGGTGATTCCTACCAACTCATCAACTTATCAACTCAAGTGTGGGAGAGCTACGCGTTGGCATGAATGGGCCGGATCGACCGGATTGATACCACGGCCTCACAGAAAACCGGCGTGTAGCAGCACTGTGCTATATTTCGCATGGTTGTTTTGTTTCGTCGCAAACTGGCAAACTTGAGTCTGACATTTACCGTCAGTCGCCGACAGTTTTTGATAAGTACAGCTGAGAAAATAGCTGCTAAACCTACATCTAGCAGCTTCTGTAGTTATATTTTCTCAGCTGTATTTATCAAAAACTGTCGGCGACTGACGGTAAATGTCAGACTCAAGTTTGCCAGTTTCTTGCGCGGTCGCTGCCGAGCCGCTCGTCTGCAGCTCCTTAATGTGCATACAAGATTTAGTGAACATTGCCGCTCGAAGGCGCCGACTACCGCGACGCACAAGATTAATTACGCTTCATTAAGAGTTTTGGCAAAATTTAGAGACGTCAACCGACTTGTCATTGTAAATGGAAGCAGCCGTGCGTGGTGTGTGCCCTTGCTTCGGCTAATTGCTTACAACTGCCTATCTAGTTGATGACTGGAGGATTTTGGAATATACTGCTAATAAAAGATGGAAGTTAATTTTATGATTAAATAATTTATTAAATTTAACAAGGCGGAAGAGTTACTTAAGTATTGAAACTCATACCTAAATCTTTATGATGTATTTCTCTAGTAAGCCCAATTTTTATTTTATATGGCACAAAGTTATACAGCATACCTACTTTAATATTAACACACAAATTATAAGTATTACGCATATAGAAATAGAAACAGGAACTGAAATAGAAGAAGTTTGTTTAGCACACAAGAAAAATATAACATATATCTTCAATAATTGTGAGAATCATGTATGTATAAAAAAGCTAAAAATCAGAGTAAACTATTGAATATTAAACAAGACACAACATACAAAAACATCAATAATGGTAACTTGAAATTTATTTTATTTGCTTATAATGTAAATAGAATTACAACGAGAATACAACGAGCGAGTGCTAACGAGAGCTCAGTGCTAACAAATAACGTGTTTAACGCGTGAGTTCTCTTTTATTTATTGTTATTAAAGCAAACTGTGTGACCGGGGACCAGGGATGCGACCCGAGTGAACTGAACTAAAGTGAATCGAGGAAACGACCGGAGTGTTTATTAGACATAAGATTTAAAAGACGAAGATACTTGACGAGACTTGTATTCATGGCTAGCTTTATTCAACAGAACAGAACACACGTTTTTTGACAGGTAAAGCAAACATGCACGAGGTTATAAAGCCACGTTTTTATGACATGTATACTGATACATACTTTACACTCGGTAAAGTATGGATGACACTACAGAAGGGATCACCTAAATAATTATAGTCATCACCTGAACCTTTAATGATAACCAATTCATCAAGTATTTGAGTGATTAAAGTATCAGCCTATAACTGTCCCACTGCAGGGGCACAGGGCTTCAACATAGACATCATCGCTACTATAATGGATTAGGCTTAATGACCACGATTGCCAAATGGGAATTGGTGATCACAAACCCGAGCTATGTTCGGAATATTCGGAACACACTTTTTGCTCGACCCATGAATCGAACCCAGGACCCCGAGATCACGGCCCGGTACTTAAACCACTTGATCAACAGGGCGTCCGGCGTTTGAGTGAATATATTTCATAATAAATAACTGGAGTGGAAAATGTTCACATCACTAGTTAGTAGTAATATTTACAGGCGTGTGTGCGTGGCGATAATCGCGCGCGGCGAGCCGGGGAATAGCTATGGAGCACATCGCGGCGGAGTAACACATAGCTTGACGGCTGATAAATCTTTGCGCGCAACTATATGCTAGAGTTGTTGACTGCATGATGCGTTACAACAACACACAGTAATGCAAAATGTGAGCGAATACAAATGATAATCTAGGAAGAAATGACAAAACGCCGTAAAAGCCATTTCCAAAATGTCTTTTACGACGTTTCAGATTTGGCTTAATGGACTTTTACGACATTTCAACTTCCGAGCGGTAGATTTTGTTATCACTCCCTCATCTCTCTAACGATTTTAGGGAACTCTGTGCTGGTTCATGGACATTTCGAATCATTTTCTGTTTGTAGATATGCACATTGGCACAATATTAGAAACTGTCCGAAATACATAGTGCAACTTTTTAAAAATAGTGTCATTTTAAAACAGTAAATCTATATTTTATCTGTTAACGAAATTCGTTGCATTACATTAAACTACTACAATAATTTATTAATACAAATCCAAAAGTCCACTTTGTTCTGCAGAGTGATCCTGTAATGTACGATGACATGATTCGATATGCAGATCACAATCAAATGGCGCATTTATCGCTATACCAGCTATTGCGATCAAATGGCATGTGCTGTGACAGGCTATAAAGCGGTCTAACATCATTTTGATCGGATTGTGATTGCGGATTGAAACTCCACGTGTGTGCAAAGATGATGTCCAAAATTTTATAAAAGCTTGGCTAGGACCCAGTGCAACAGAAAAAAAATGACCAAAATATCATTAACACTTTGTCACTATTATATTTTTCTTAAATTATTTCGTTGTTTTGTGCAAAATTAAATTCACCGAAAAATATAGTAATACAGAAAAGCATTTTGCCGTGTGGTGCCCGGCAGAGTAGAATAGGCCACCCTCACTCTTACCGAGGTGTCGTAAAAGGCGACTAAGGTAAAGCTGCTGGTATGATCATCAGCACCCAGAGAAGGAAAACTCTGCATTTATATCAAAACCCTCGCCAACCCGTCTGCCAAGCGTGGTGAGTATGGCAATTGCCCCTCATGTGGTTGAGGGAGGCCCGTGCCCCAGCAGTGGGGACTTAAATGGGCTGACGATGACGATGATGATGACAGAAAAGCAAAAAACGTCATGGCGGCAATAACTTTCTATGATGACGTCTGTTTATTTATTTATTTAAATAGGTACACCAACACCATATATATACAGCACTTGCAGTAAATATATGAAATAGTAGGTGCAATACTTAAACATATGCCTATTATAGGCGCACACAGCATTGACATTAACAACATGATATAAGATTATTGGAATTTTGAATTGTAATAAACATTAAAAACTACTGTCAGGTTTGACGGTACCAATATATGGGTTACTGTCAAAATGGTAAGTTACATCTGACAGTGATTATCATTTGCAATCTATGGTCCATGTCGTTTTTCCTCTGACGCCATTTTGTACAGTTTATTGGGAGTCATTTTATTTGAATTGCACCACATAATCGTATGATGAAATAAATTTTCTTGAAATACTGCACTATGTCCTAGCCAATTCCAGGACAAGTTCCTTTATGGTAATGCGTTAATGTCCTCCAGCCGATATTTACACTCCAGCGGTCAATCTGCCACAAATACGAACGATCGATATTCACCCCGGACTATGCCCTCATATTCCGAATAATAAACCTAAACGCTAGAGAAAAATACTGGTAGCTATTAACATTTAAATCCTCCCTGTCACAACTGAATGCGAATGACTCCTGGGGACTGACGGCTTCAGCGGTGACAAATGATGAAGACTGAGCCATGAATAGAAAGTAAGAAACTATCTTAAAGAATAAACTTGACCTCTCCTCAAGTTTACTTAAGGACATGCTAAGAACAAAATTGCATGAGTTACGTGTTACATATCTTAAGAAAGTAACGCACTTAAAAACTATTCGACAGTCAACTGACGATTTCTCGCTAACAGAGCGACTGTTCTGACCCTTCAATTCCTCTTTATGCACTTATCATTACTCTATCAATTGCATTTAATAGGTATTTTGATACACAACAAATCAATTGGCGCTTCATCTGTTGTACTATCATTCAGCGCGTATGCACCAGTAAATGTGCCAGTAATCCCGGGCGGCGAGCCGTCAAATGGCCCGCGCCTCATTGGCGCGTCCGCCGCTTATTGAATCGCGCGAAAATAATCCAACTATCGCCGGATTACCGAGCGAACCGAAAAATTACTCGACAATACGCGCTGATGGATGTATTATGAACAGGGAATCAGCGCCGCGGGCGCCAGCCGAACGCGCTTAATTGGTGTTGCCAAATCACATTCCGTGCTATTTTTTTAAATATGACAAGTGGCAGACCAACAACGATGGCGGATCCCCTGATAGTAAGCGATTGTTGCCGCTCATGGGGGTTTCCCAGTTGCGTCATTAGATGTCGCTCTGGAGCCCGGGCTTCACTTGAACCATGATTCTTTATTGGAAAAATCTGGTAATTACAATGAAGCGACTTCCGTTAGACCCAACCCTTTTTAACAATGGTCTGGTTCCCCTGTTAACAAGGGCTGCGAAGGTCAGATCATAGTTACACGTTTCAGAAAGTATCTGAACCGCGTACCCAATGTTTTATTGCGCCATCCCCGGTTTAGGCCTCCAGTACCCTCTACTAACTCAGCAAAACACAGAGCAGGAGATGCTTCATGCCGATTTTCTGTGAGGCCGTGGTGTTACTCCGGTCGCGCCGGCCCATTCATATTCGGAAGCGTGTAATGTATAAGATGTTATGAAAATATAAAATAAACTTTGTTTTGGCATAATGGATTAATAGCGAAGTGACTTTTACACACACATCAAATCCTCCAGGATTTATGCAGAAGATAAATAATGCACTTAATAACTTTTCGACACTCCTCTAAACGAAAAGATTGCTATAATTTAAAAAATCATATTAATTAAATAAGCGGTTTTACCTTAACTGGTAGTAATATATTTGTAACAATATTTCCACTGGATATTTGTGAAACTATCAAACATTGATGAAACTATCGTCGGCTCACGGCGAATCTCCGGTAGCTTAGTCAATAAAGCCGTTGTCCGGTTAGCAAAAGATCGTGGGTTCGAGAACGAAAAATGTTTAAGTGTATTATTTACTTAAGAATAAATTGCAAGAGATTGCTATAGCCAAAAAATTCATATTATGCTGGAGATAACTTATTTCTCTGCATGATTTCTGTCTGTTCAGTGACCTTTTCTTTTTAGCTCTCAGCCTTATTTTAGTAAACGGTCAACATCATTATTTTTGTAAACTCACATTTTCACATGACACTTAGCAATAATTTTTGAACATCGAGTTGGCAATACCTCACTTTATCGGCTGTGTTTACTTGCTCTCATATTTATGGTACCAAATTAATTGAAATTTCACAGTGACTAATCTCCTGTGTTATCATAATAAGCATGCATGTTGATGAATCTTGTATATAATGTACTAAGCATATGGTAACTCCTAGTCTATAATCTATGTCGTCGAAAAAAAGTCAGAATAAAATGTATCCTGGGGTTTTGTGACAAGTCGTCAACGAAACGACATCCTAAAGGGTTGCCAATGTCTCTGAGCGAAGACTACTCGTATAACGTATTGTTTACTTTCTCTTTGGCGAAGACAACTTGCTGTCAGGTAAATCGTCTCTTTGTGTGCCGTCTGTGTCTATCTAATTGTGTGCATCTGGCTGGAAGAAAGCGCTACCAGTGAATAGCTTGCATTAATGTTGTCATTTGTTATTCTAATGCATACCTTGTGTTTTGTTTTGCAAAACGAGTATTTACGTGTCCTAATGAAAAACAGTGTGGTTTAGAGTAAACATTACTTTGTAGCGCATCATATTATATTTACATAGTTATATAAAAATAACATCCTCCAACCAATTACGGCTATGTTATAGTGCTCAAGTGTGTGCGCAAACACAAGTGCACTCTCTATCCTCTAACTTTCATATTCCGACTTTAGCGGGACACGACCGGAGAGGGATTGGGCGCAGGACCAACCGGTTAACGTGCTTCCTGAGGCACATGGGTACAACACCGCCAACTTCCAGACTTCAGACTGACGCTAAGAATTTCGTACTGAAAGCTAAGATACAAATTTTTGGCTCAACCCGGGGATCGAACCCGGGACCTCTTGCGCAGTTATATATGAAAGTAACGTATAATTTTCATTTCAATCATTTACAAATCAAAAAACGTTCGAGCACTCTATAAAAGATAGAGACACTAAGAATATTGCTAGTAAAAATAAAAAGCTTCCAATTTCCATATACCATTTTCTACAAGTGGACTATGAAAAATCGAGCGTTATTATTTATGACCGAGCGTTACCAGTCATCGCCTTAGTGTTTTCGTAACCAGTCCGAGCGCTAAAGCGGGACGTACGCCAATAAAATTTCCCTCGGAGGATCGCGTCGTGGGAAATAATGAAGTATCTCAAAGTATGATTTACGGCATCGCGTCGCGCGGCGTCTCGCGACGGTGATTAATATCGGCGCGTCACCGGCGACAGGTGGGCGCGGCTGCGAGAACAGCGGAGTGGGACCCACTAAACTTAACATTATACTAAACGCAAAGATTCGCGGCAGACGTTAGAGCATTTTTTCGTTTTTTCACTTGGCCGTGATGATTATCACTTATCATAAACATTCCCAACATTTTTAATAAATATTTTTATTTCGTTCATTTTTTTTTGTTCACAATTACATTAACACATTCCTACACATATATTAAAGAGTATATATTTCACGCTAGGTACACAAGGCTAACGTCTGTGGCACTCACTCAGCTGGCCTTACTGAAAATCAGCGTCATGACCTTTTTCAGGGCCATGACATCGGCTGAGTGAGGGTGATTTATGTTGGAGGTCATACATAAAACACAATATATATGACTCAAGAAGTAGGAGAACAGGAGTAAAAGACTGCGACAGTTCATAAAACTCTAAATATGTACCACCCACGTTATGCCCTGTACTATGTTCTTACACATGTTTTCGTAAATTAATATCTCTAATCTTTATGTTTACCTTTTTTACCCGCGGTCCGCCATCGTAGTGGCTTCGCCTGTATATTGAAGCCTCGGTAACTGGCGCACTCGCGATGTATTTTATGCACAGCATCGCATCCTCAGCACACTAGCACATACCGCCTAATGTACTTAAACGTATTCGGAAATGAAACACTTTACGCGAGAATGAGCAATCGTGTTACAGAACACTTGTGACAACTCTGCTTCATGAAGAGGTAACACTACATTTTTCATACCGTACGCTTTAAAAAAATATATTTTCTAGACTCTAGATTCCCTTCAGATTATTACAGTAACATACCTCTACGATATGCCTTGCGAATTTTGTTATAATTATGGAGTACGTGTCCTTGTTCAAACAGACACAACAAACGTGTAAGCACTCGTATTTGTGTCGCTATAGCTCCTATGTAAACAGCTTTTGATCATAGTTTTCTGTTCAAAGGGTTTTAGATTTTTCAAATCTATTCGACAGATATGCAATCGCTATTAATAAAGCGTTATTTTATACAAACAAAATATTTAATAGGTAAGTGAATGAATGAATGAATGAATGAATGAATAAAACATTTATTGGCACAAATAACAACACATACAATAAACAATTTAAAAAAAACAAACAGTATTAACAAAATAAAAAGAACACAATATAAAAAAAATATGATTAACATTGTGCCAATAGGCGCCCGCTCAGCATTAGTCGCGCCGTGTCATTGCTGACACGTCGCGACGCTGATATTTCTGCGGGAGACCCTGCGGCATATCGTGTGCCTGCTCACGAAAGGAAGGAAAGAAGGGAGTTGTAGCAACACAACCAAAAAAAAAAAACAAATTTAATACCCACCTAACTGAACAGTCACATAATATGCGCCGGGGTATGAGAGAAGAAAATAAAACGTATAAGTAAAATTATTCAAGAAATTGACAGAAGGAAGAAAGTACGACGAGCATAGAATAATAACAAGACTAGAAACCTAGTCTGTGCCCACTGTTTGACGCAAGTCAAACGGAGCCGTACGGCTCCAGACGCCCGCATCGCTCCGCAGTCGTCAATGTCAATGCTTGTCAAACGCATCTCGCGAAAATTAATTAACTATGACGATTTGTGCGGTCAAATTTTGTCACAATGATTCGGAAAACCATAAGAAGTGTAATAACATCACTTTTCACAGATAAGCCTTCAATATTTCATAGTATGTTGTGTTTTATAAGCTAAAAATACAAACGATTTATTAAAATGCTCAGTGTTGCCTGATAATGAAAAAAATATTTTCCCCATTTCAACTTTTGTAAGATCATTGCTCCAACTAATTAATTTGATCGGTTGCTACTGATGTTTACAGCGTAAAGCAGTGTCTCTACTGTGTTTCGCTGCGTGAGTGCGGGTACGGGAAGCCCAATCCGGGAATGGGAGGTTTAAAGGTTGGTAGCACTTGTGACTCCACCAAGTGTCACTGGACGGCGGCAATTTCTTACCATTAGGTGTTCTGTCTGCTCGTCTGCCAACTATCACATAAAAATAAACTTTATTTCCACACAATGTGACATAACAACCCTCCTTTTTTTAACGTTTGCACTTGTGACTCCACCGAGTGTCACTGAACGGCGGCAATTTCTTACCATTAGGTGTTCTGTCTGCTCGTCTGCCAACTATCACATAAAAATAAACGTTATTTCCACACAGAGAGCCTCAAAGCCGGCCTCAAAGAGAAACTATTTGAAGAAACAGATACAGTGGCAAGGGCATTAAAATTGGAAATGCAAGGCTATAAAACTAAAAAATAACATATTAAAAATAAATACGTAATGTACGTACAGTTATAAGTACTCAAAATTATTTCAAAGCTGTAATTGACGAAGTTAAAGTAGTTTCAAAGTTGAATCCTTGAAAGTGGCGGGAAAAACTATCGGTTTTTTTATCTGTATTTTATTAGAAACTTTGATTGTAAATATCTCTGTAAGTTTTTTGGTATTTTTAGCGATTTAATTTTTTTTATTTATATGTGTTAAAAGTACTGCTATTGTCATCTGCTTGTCCATGAACATAAATTAGCTTGAGTAGAACTGAGAACTTTTATATGTTAATAAATTAATAAGCAAGAATATTATGCAATTGGTTTATTCTTTTAATAATAATTTTAAGGTTTATGTAAATGTATGTGTTTCTGACAGTGCAATACACGGATCCACATTTTACACGAATTAAAACTCACCCTGATAACCATTAAAATAAGTAGGTAAGCTCTTTATTTATTTCTTTCTTATTCATTATTATATTGTCAAGGCATCATAAATATCAAAACATAACTTGCCAACTAATTTTATAATCACAGTTAGGTAGATACTTGTAAGCGTTGTTTTAGGTTCTATTAAAAACAGTACAGTTACTGCAATAACCATTTCCCATGTGTTAGGGAAATATGTTGTGACTGGTAACATTAATTAGCATTTTTATGTTGATACTACGTACGTAGTACCAACTTGAAAAACCAAATTTGTGCTTCAAATTTGAGGTGACAGCAGTAAGGAAACTATCCTTCTAGTCTTGTTATTATTCTAAGACGACGAGAAAATTATTGACAGTAAATAAACAAAGACAAAGGAAGATAAAAAACATAAAGACTAACTAAGAAGAAAATATATATATACATATACATATACACATACATATACATACATACACACATACATACATATATACATACATATACATACATACAAATAAAATATCATTTAATTTAATTTAATCGATTCTTTCAATTGATTGTTCGAAAAGTCCGTCATAAATCTGTGACAGAAGCAATCGATAGTTTGCTTCTGTCACAGATCTACAAACGAACCCTGCGATATGACACGTTTGCCTTTCCTTTAGAAAAAAAATAAATAAATAAAAAAAAAGTCTATGTCATGTCATTATGGCGGAAGAGTACATCCTTATCCTTACTTCCTTACTAATATTATAAAGGCGAAAGTTTGTTTGGATGGATGTATGGATGGATGTTTGTTCCTCTTTCACGCAAAAACTACTAAACGGATTTTAATGAAACTTTACAGTAATGTAGCTTATAGATCAGAATAACACATAGGCTATAATTTATAAAGATATCTATAAGACCTTGCTTTTATTCGAATTACACGCAGACGAAGTCGCGGGCAAAAGCTAGTAAATAATAATTATCGGCATAAAACTACCATACTATTTGGGCGACGCCCTGCCACGTATCTGATGACATGGCACCATGTGTTCACTTGTGAAAATTTTGTTATTTAAGCTGTTGATAAAGTTTTACCGGACTCAGGAAGTGTGTTAGTTGGGTTGAGACTTGGGAGTGACACAATGTTCAGCGTGGTCACAAACGCAAATTACTAGGCATGACGCACATTAACTGCAGGTAAGAGTCAGATTTATATTGTCAGCCATATAAATACCAAGCAGTAAAACTGACATATTATTTTGCTAAAATTCTAGGACGCGCCAATAACCTAAAAAAAGAACAAAATGAGTGACCTCTGGTACCATGACGCTGTGGTCCCATGAGTGCAAGGATTTCGAACACAATCAGTATACAATGCGAAGAATGGCTGCCGCGGGAGGGAGGTCCAACCCCCCCCTAGTGCCAGGATGAGACGACCAAATTCCGCGTACTCGACGCGCATGACCCAGTGGTAAGCACGCACCCACTGTCAGCTTTTTGTAAGTGCAGAAGATGTTGTTTGAAGTGCTTTTTAAATGTGCATCTTACTTTCAGTGCGCGCAAAGGCGGAGGAATATTATTCCAGCAACGGCTTGAGGCGTATCTGAAAGATCCGCGGAATGCCACCAAGCGATGCCGTGGTGTAACAAAGACAGAGGTGCATGTTCTTCTCTGATACCTGCAGTGATCCTGGGACCACTTTAGCTTATCAAACAAGTACCTTGGCGTGCCAGATGAGATCAGTCCAAACAGCATGGTTGCCAGGTGCAGTTTTCTCCTTGCTTCCATTTTGATTATATTAGCGGAGTTTAAAAAGGGGGTAATGTGTGAGCGTGGAGGCACCTTGAAGCAGAAACGTGCGCATGCATTCTGCACCCTCTGCACAAGCTTTGCAGTTCTAACCAAGAGACACGGCCCATAGACTGTATCACAATAATTAAGTCTGCTGAGTACTAGGGACTCACAAAGTGCCACTCTAAGCTTTTCACTCAAGTATGGCCTGAGCTTATAAAGCAAACTTAGCCTATAAAAACAGTTCCTTGCACACTCTGATATATGGCTTTCCAATCTTAGGCGACCGACCGAGAAAGAGGTGACCGATTCTGTTATGGCATCCAGGAATAGGTCCGTGTCTTGCCATGGAGGTCGATAGGCAGTACCTACCAGTATATTCATATTGTTAACTCGTACAGTGATCCACATCTGCTCGACAGATGGTACAGTGTTGGGATGGGTGCAGATTTTTATGTTCAGGCCTTTTTTGATGTAGAAACCAACACCTCCCCCACGACCCCCCCTCATATGGCTAGGTCTAGGTATGTGTCTCAGACGATATCCAGGCAACTTAGGAGCCCTATCCTCCTCCCCCACCCGTAACCAAGTCTCATTGATGGCCATGATATCAGGTGCCAACTCTTCCACAGCCACCATGAACTCCTCTTGCTTTGTGCTCAGTGACCCTGCATTAAATAAGCCTACCAACAAATTCTTCAACCCAAGGCCTGTGACATATATAGAGAGCTGAAACACCTGTGTGTATAGTCAGTAAGATATGATGTACTAAGAGATATTAAGGAATGTGTAATGTGAATAATGTGATATAATGATATATTAATGATGGAATGTGTAAATAAATGCAATTTCAATGATGGTGTGTATAGGATGGTGTAAATATTGTATATAATATGTAAATATATGAGTAGAATAGTTTGCTTGTATAAATTAATTCTTCCTGTAAAATTAGACATGGACATACTATAATAGGAAAGAAGACATAAACACTGACAGATTGCAGATGGCAAAGACATGAGATATACAAATAATTTTGATATTAAAGCGAAGGTGAGAGGTCTCTTTGAATGGAACGTAAAATAACAATCAATTGTCCTATTGATAATGTTAGTATTAACAATGTTTTTCATGTTACAGAGTCCAAGCACATAATGGAGTCATATCACGACTCTGGCGATGTCATCAAGGGACCGCAGCTGGTAGGCTTGAGCGCCGTCAGCCTTACGAACGAAAATGCGACCCCTTCTCGTCCAAGAGTAGCGCCACTGCTGTTTGCGGCACTCCTCGCGCACCTGATAGAAGAGCTGGCGGTGCAAGCGGGTCAAACGTTCATTAACGAAGACTCTTCCCCCGCCCTCCGCCGTCAGCGTGCGGCGCGCGCGCGCGGCCTGCAGCAGCTGGTCCCGGAGCTGGCGGCGCGCCAGCCGCACCACGACGCGGCGCGCGCGCCCGCCCTCGGCCGGCGGCGCGCCCACGCGCTCGGCGAACACGACGTCCCGCTCCTCCAGTGTCACTCCCAGGCGCCCGGCGAGCACCGCCACGCTGTGCACGACGTTTTCGCCCTTAACCTCCGGCAGGTGGCCGATCTCCAGGTCCGAGAGTAACGACTCCTGGTCCCTTTCGTTCAGCTGGAGCCTGAGCTCCGATACGGTGCGCTCCAGTTCCGTCACCAATCCCGGCGACCCATCCGATACTGTGTCCACTTGACGCTGTCCAAGGGCCTCGACCTTCCGTTCGACGTCGTCGATGCGCGCCGACACAGTCTCGCTGTTATGAGTCGATTGACTCTCAATGGCCCTCACCCTCTCGTCTAGACTGCTCACGTAACTTTCGCAGCGTGCCATCCTGCCCGACAGCTGTATCACGCTATCATTGAGCGCGGCGATCTGAGCCCTGGTGGCCTTAAGCTCCTCACGCATCTCATTTCTAAAAAGTCGGAGCTCATTTACAATGTGTGCGGCATCGTTGGGGGATAATGATGACGTACCGCCGGGAATCCCGCCCGTTAGCTGGGTGGTCTCAGCCGCGGGAAGAGTCATGTCTTCCTCCTGAATGTGGCTCATATCTAGAGACATGACAGATTCATCCATATTGACGAGCTGATGTCTGGTAGTAGTTTCACGGCGAGTTGTTATGTTGTCATGCCCCAAGACCTCCGACGCTGCCTTGACAGGAGTCTCAGAGTTGTCACCCCTCCTGCGCTGATTACAAGTGCACTCCGGACAGACCCATTTACTCTTATGCTCTGTAGACATGATATCCCAGAATTGTGAGCATTTGCTGCATCGCAAAAAACGTCGGTCTGTGATATTCCTCCGACATCCCGCGCAGACAGGTTGTTCTCCTACCAGTGATGACCTCTCCCGGGAAGCTGGGTTATTAAACATTCTGTGTATTTAAGTATAAAATCCCAAGAAAAAAAGTAAATAAAAAAAAGTGAAAAGGAAAATATAAATATTTATTTGTATTTATTTATATATTTTTTTAATAATAAAAAAAGAAAAAAAAAACAAAACCAGTAGAAGTTATTGTCTCTCATAGGATTAGAACCAGCGCCCACTGACGTATTCTGCCTTGCGCCGTAACCACTCGGCTAGAGTGCTTGTAAGTCGAAACGTAAATTTAATGGTCTCTTGCCGGTCGCAGTGGGATGGTTTTTGCTATCCGAGGCGGGTGATAGATAAAATATTTTTATGCACTGACACTAGCACTAGCTTCGTACCGCCGATCACTGATGATTTTTGATGATTCTCGATATAAAACCTGTGTTATTGCTAGGTGCCGATAGCATAGGCGATGCGTTGTATCACCAAGTACACAAAGATGCCGCTTCTTCTTCCTTCCGTAAACTTTTTCAACAGATTTAAATTAAAATTTTAGAGAGCAATCAAAACACATCTTTCCTTGTCTAGCGTTTCCGCATACCCCCTCTAGCGTTTCCGCATACCCCCCGTAAGTGTTTTTTCTCTCCCCATTAAAAAATTACAAAGATATAGCTAGAAATACAATAAGTATTAAACAATTTGACCGGTCAAAGTTGAACAGATAATTACAAAATACTTCCTCAAGCGTAGGTCCCCGGCGAGGTCGCAAGCGGGAAGCGACTCCAGAGAACTTCGTTTAAACAAGAGCTATCAAGATTCAGTTTCGCGAGGTATATTATTTCACCTATCGAAACTTCTCAGCAACTTTCCATCTTATAGCGCAGTATAATAATACTACTTTGTCTTTGCGTCTTCATTAAATTACTTTCGGAATGTTGACAGTGCAGCGGAGAAATTTTAGTAACTATTAAAATTGTTTTATTGCTTGAAATAATTTTCTAACTATAAAATTATCTACTTAATAGAAATCATGAGTGTAGGCAATGTGTAAACTCTAAAACCAAGACTTAAGCACACGATAAAAATTAGAATAAATCCGTGATTAAAGGCTTTGGTACTACAGTTATTTAAAAATTAAGGGTGTTTTTTAAGTGATAGACTTGCAGACGAAGCAGATGTATCACCTAATGATGATGGTAAACGTTTGCGGCCGCCCGCTGGACACCCGTAACACCAGTGGAGTCACAAGTGCTCCCCTTTCCTCCCGAATTAGGCAGGCCAAGCTTACCGCCGGTTTATTATGAAAACGTTACATCCATATAATTAATGTACACGGGACAAAACGCGGTTCTTATTATAGGTAAGTAACGTCAAGCTATATATGCTTTTGATTTGATGTTGATTTTGATTTTTGAAACGTTAGCTAATATGGAATCTGTATATTCACTTTTCCGGACTACTAAAACCCAGTTTGGCAAGCAAATGTTCTTAAAAGTACTTAAAAATGTTGTGTTTGCACGGTATTAACCTCAACGTGCATAGGCTTTTAGTTACATAACTCAACACATCTACACGATGGGAAGCAGCCTAACCCGTCGTCTGCTCGTGTATTCAACCGCTGAGTTGGCGGTCTCGAGGCGAGTGCGGCCTTTACGACCCATTGACCTCTCGATGCCGCACTTAAGGTGAATCGTTGTACCTCTCTACATATGTAGTATTGTTAACTGCAAAATGTATTAAGTGATAACCAAATGACGTGGCTTCAAATTATCTAATGATATATGTGGTAGTTCATAAATCCATTAACAGCTCGATGCATTTGCAGAAAATGTATCTGTGATATTACAATACCGTTCTCCATTTTTTTCAGGAATCAGTTTTTCGAGGAACTCTATCTTACCATCTTGTTACTCCCTCATCTTAGCCTGTAATTCCAAGTTGCGTCCAAAGCTGTCGCTCTGTAGCCTAGGATAGGCTTGGACCATGATTCAGGATTTGAAAGAGTCTGGTAATTACAATGAAGCGACTGCCGCCTGACCTTTGCAACCCTTTACCAGACCAAACTGGTTACACGTTTCAGAAACTATCAGAAATGTGCATATAGATTTGGAAAATCCAGAGGTGCATGCTCGGATTCCTACCAGCTTGTTATTGTTTCGCACATATAATATGCTTAAAATAGTTATCACTTTCACACGTGTGCCTTAATCACACTCAATATGCTTTTCAAGCTAAAAGTCACAATAGTGGTTTAATATTAACAAAAATGTTTATGTAGTCCCACAAATGGATGTCAAAGCATATAACACATTTAAAGTAAACAGTGCCTTTAAAATACCTGCTTCCTTAGTTAAAGTATTCAGGTTGAAATAACAATCCGAATGCGAGTGTGAAACTAGAGAGCAAGGCTATAACCGAGGGCCGGGCTGGGCGGGCGGACCCGGCGGGCGGCGCTTGCGGCGGCCTTTACGACCCACTGCCCGAGCAGCGAGGAGGACTATAGTTTTGTCAGTGAATTACTTTTAAACAGTTAACACGGTTGAACTACCTCATTTTTGGCGTACTTTTATGAATATTAATAGTATATTTAGTATGAATATTATATTTAGTAGGTAGTACTGTCATTATTCTAGACTTATAAGTCATTATAAGGAGAAATAAATAAAGCAAAATGTTACGAAATGTCACTAATTCAGTGGTTAATTATTCTGTAGCTGCAAGGACCTTCTTAATTAGTAATGAAAACTTATTTGTTCAGAGTTCAGGTACCCATATCATTTATGTGTAGGTATTTAAATTACATATGTAGTTCTTTCGCTGATTAATAATAAAATGACCTTCCTTGCATTGCAGCCTTAAACCTTCGTGGTTTAAGGCTGCTTATTTTAGGTTCAGATCGATGTACAGTACATGATGTTGTTTGATAGTTACCTATGTATTCAACAATTTAATCACTTTCACGTTTGGTTTTATTGTAATTTACTAAAATAAAATAAGTTTATTGTAAAGTGTGTTTCTAGCAAATATGTATATTTTTTAACAACATCAGCATACACATTTAACAATATGGTTTTCCTGAAAGTTAGAACATGCTAAGGTTGTAAGTATCGACTAGCATTTAACTAACAAAATTTACAAACACTAGGCTAGGTCTGTACTGTAGACAATCTTTAATGCCGTGCGCTGCGTTAAGCGAGTGCAAGTCGCGGGCATACGAGCGGCGTGCTGTTTCATGTCATCTCCACAGAGCAGCGTGAAGCAGGTCTTGCGTCGCATGCGGCGCGGGCGACTGTGGCGGGTGCAGGTTGTTACGGATATCTGCGACGAGCTGTTTGTCCGCAACGCAGCACGGCGTGGATGCCCGCGACCGATGCCCGCCGCGTGCTTAACGCAGCACACGACCTTATCAGGGGTTACAGATATTCAGATAGAAAAATTACGTACGCGACTTACTATGTAGTAGGTATGCAAAATGAAGGCTATCCCATTGTGGGAGGAAATAAAAATAAAAGAGTGAAACATCATAAGCAATGTTTTTAAATTTATACAAATGACCTATTTGAGCGGGTTGATTGGAAGGTTATCGTATTGGGAAGGGCGCCGGGAACAATCGGCGGCAGCCACGCATCGAGGGCCGGCAATAAGCCCTCACGTGGCGGAATGCGGACTTTATGCGCGGCGTAATTGGTTTTCGATTATGCCTACGCGTCGAGCCTCGCTGTTGTCGTAGCGGAATGCCGCTTTTTAGGGTTAGGCAGACATGCGAGGATCGGAGTTTTGATCGAAATTCAATATTGAATAGGACTTTTATCCAAACCGAATTCTTGTTTTATCTTAGACTTCATTGCTTATTGCTTAGCACTTTTATTGGTTAGGAAGGCCAGATTAAAATTGAACATTTAGTCTGCCCTTCATTTTTAGGTCCACGAGTATAAAGTTGCAGAAGAATAAACGTTGGAAAGTTAATAATTTTCTTACAAATGAACTGTTTTCTTATATTTGTTCAGTGTTTGGATGTAATATTGTGTATTATTACGTACTGATATCGTTAACACAAGTGCTTAAGCTTTGGAATCAGGACAATTTATGAGATCTTGTATGAATTTTTTTAAATAATTTTTCATGTCATGCATTATTTACGATTATGAGAAAGACGAAAATTTCTTCTCAAAAAAGATTTTACTCTCCCGTTTTTTTGCTTGTTTTGGGTACATTAGTACCGCGTCTTTCTACGTGTTGTTAAATGAAAGTTCATTTAACAAGAATAATGTTTATTTACTCGTAATTAAGGTTAGGTTTTTATTACACTCTAAATTTAAATATTTCCGTCTGCCACTTATGATAAAAAAAAGAAAAGTAAAAGATAATTGTTCTTGTAATAATTATGTTAAAATAAATAAAAAATAATATTCTTATATTGTTTTCTTTGAAATTTAGTAGTGTGTATGTCGAACGATAGGGTAAAAAGATAAACGTTCGAGGATACTATGTCCTAGGGAGACCTAAGACCAGCAGTGAACTGGAAAATATTGGCTTTCATAAGTCTTAGTATTTTGACTGTAGTATTGTTGAATGTTGTAAATACGTGTTAGTACTTACTCCGCTGACTCAATGACCCGAACCGAGTCTTGGACTACGAATTAAAAGAGCGCCACTGTGCTCGATCCTGCACTACTTCTTGCCAGCATCGACCTGAAGTTCTCATTAAAGAATACAAGTTAGTATTCTACTATAATCAAACTAAAACGTATTAACTAACTCCCTCTAATTACTCATGATGGAGACAGCTACACGTACAGTGTATTTAGCTAGGAAGGGTAGGTTATAATACTATGTTATTATTCTACGATCTAATCATTACTGGGTAATTTACAGTCCACGTCGCACGTCGCATTTGGACTTCTGCCTAATACCCGCTAATAAAATGATGGGCAGGTTTTGTGCCAGCAACAGCTAGTATTTCATCTAACGATTATTTTACTACATTTCTTCATTCAAGGTTGTTGGGTAGGATTGTTATTAACGATAAAACCGAAAAATGTAGGTATGGTATAACTATAATACTCGCATTAATATGACTGTTTCGGCTGCAGTGGTTAGTGGGTCGCACTTTACAGAGACGGCTACGCAAGAGGTCCCGGGTTTGATCCTGGGTCGGGCCAAAAATTTGTACCTAAGTTTTCGGTAAGAAATTCTTAATGGCAGCCTGGAGTCTGGAAATTGGCGGTCTTGTACCCCCGTGCCTGGGAAAGCATGTTAAGGTCCTGCGCTATTGTATTTGCACACACATTTGAGCACTATAATATATCCTGTGTACGTGGTTGATCGTTGAGATTGGCCGCCGTTGCCGTAATCGATTGGAGGATATTAATTTTAATATTCAATGGAATTAAAATGCAAATAACTTTTAAAATAATTTCATTTTACAGTATAATTTGGTAACTTACTCATCCTAGCACGCGAGCGTCTGTGGCAGTTGGGAACTGTAGGGTAACCGACTGCAGTTGAACACAAATTCAACGGGAGCAGTACTCATTTTTATACAGGCAATGGCCTGTAGATACCCTACTATGTAAATAAGTGTGTAATTCATTAATTTTATTCAATATCCAATTTTCACTAATGCTTCGAATTTATAACCTAGCATAACTAACTGCTCTTAAAAAAATTATGATAATGTATGTTACAAATTGTATGAATACAACAATGACTATGAAACCTTACTAAAAGCACAAAATATCATGACATGTTACTTATAGGCACTGTTAGGTCTATTTTCATAATTAATATTTATTTACTAAATGTTTATATATATATGACTGTTTGTTGCCAAAATAAATGAAAAAATAATTAAATAAAGTCACCATACCACAAAACGTTGGTAGTAGACCACACCGAGATCAAAAATATGTGTGTAGCACGCCATGTAAGCAACCGAAATCTTTCTATTTTGTGGTAAATTCAGCTAACAACACACTCAATAAAACAAAATATTTAATAAACAAACGCCTACCGACAGCGCCAATAATTACTAGAGCACAGAATTACGCTATTGTAGTACGGACATAACAGGCGCACTGCGCAGTATATTCCTTATTTTTAAGCCCCAAACGAAAAAGGTATCGCGGTATAATTGAATCATAACTCGCGACAGTTGCAGCTGGCCGGGTCCCGATCTGGCCGGATCGATGACTGACCCCCACAGTATTTCGAGAACACCTGCATATTGCATAAGGACAACGCCGAGATATGCTTGAAAAATCTATCCTAATAGTATTTTGATTAGGTTCACATTTGCATTTTATTTGTTTATTAATGGCCCGCCCTCATTTCGCGTCGCAACCATAGAGTTACGATGCAGCCATTTCTAATTCTATGACTTCTTCATCGTTTTCATCATTACTGAAGATCGTCCTTTCTTGAAATGCCTTTACCGAGGCGGTGACAAGGTCTTTTCCTTCTTCCCTATCCTCGGCTTGTCTTAGGGAAATCGGCAAAGTGAGTCTGGTTACGTCCCTTATTTGGTCTGTCCAACGAAGAGGTAAACGGCCTCTTCGTCTTTTACCATTGACCTTCTCCACAACAACCACCTTGTTTAGGTTGTCAGACTTTCAACGGGCGACATGGTCTAAGTAACCTAGTACTCTTTGGTAATAGATAGCCAACAGTCTGGTTTTGATCTATTGGTTCTATTTGCGGTGCAAGGTATGCGTAACTTTCTCCTCCAACACCACATCTCAAAGGCTATATCTTTTAATTCTATGACATGAAGTGATAAAATGTTTTTTTCTTCTTTTTTGGAATATGGCGTTGAGGCCCTTACATAAACTATTTTTCATACTTACTTTGAGCCCCGCTTTTAACTTACTAAACCTGTTCCTAGATTATTATTATAATTTATTTTAAAAAATTGTCAGTGGATTTGTCTATAAAATTGATTATATTTATTCGCCACCAATCTCGGAAATTTAGAGTACCTACGACCTTAGGCGCACTACAGGGTAACAACCAAATGCGCCATCCAGCTGCACATCGTCAAAATATAAATATTTGTAAACTAATAATTACATATGTATATATATCAACTGAAGTCTCCCTGCGTGATCGTATCAGAAATGATGAGATCCGCAGGAGAACTAAGGTTACAGACATAGCCCAAAGGATTGCATGCCTCAAGTGGCAATGGGCAGGGCACATAGCGAGGAGAACAGACGGCCGTTGGGGCAGAAAGGTCCTGGAGTGGAGGCCACGCACAGGAAGTCGCAGCCGTGGCAGGCCCACCACAAGGTGGACCGACGATCTGGTGAAGATCGCGGGAATCCATTGGATGCGGGCGGCACAGGACCGATCTGTGTGGAGGACATTGGGGGAGGCCTATGTCCAGCAGTGGACGTCTATTGGCTGAAATGATGATGATGATGATGATGATGATGATATATCAACTGAAGCTATAATTGAATTACAATGGTATCCAAAAATATATCAGCAAAATAATAATTTCATGTAATTGTTAAAACGCGCAAACTTTACCCTTCAACCGCTTTCATCCGTTTCACGTTATTCCATTTCATTCTTATCCGGAAAATCACGTAATTAAATAGCAATTCAAATATCGTTGGCGGTTTTATATTGTTGGGGTGGCGAATCGTTCTGCGTTTACGACAGTCGAAGTGCGCCGGGTTACGCTTTACGACGCGCTTGACGCGCCTCTGTGATGTGGGAGACACTGATGTAATAATATACTCTAGCCGATTTGGCTACGGCGGCCAATCTCAATGATCAACCTCGTACGTATTTTTTATGTGTTAGGTGGCAGGCGAGCAGACGGATCGCCTGATGGTAAGCGATTGCCGCCGCCCATGGACACTCGCAACACAAGTGCGCTTTCAATCTTTAAACCAAAGGATTGAGCCTCCGGTATCCTCAATCACGTACCGAAATACAGCTGCTGCTTCACACCGGTTTTCTTTTAGGCCGTGGTATCACTCCGGTCGAGCCGGCCCATATGCCACAGCTAAGCTCCCTTGCGGTTTAGCCGGATATAATATAAAATATAGTATTAATATAATATGATATAATATTATAATAATGATGTTGTATCACATACAATGATCTGACTCCGAGATAGGTAGCTCAAGCACCTGTGTTACGGATATCAGAATCAGCAGTGAGATCACAAATATATACATATAATACTTTTCATTTGTAAATACATAATTATAATACATAGAAATCACCCAGAGACCAGTTTTCACTGTGCGGGGATCGAACCCGCAACGTTCACTACCACTGTTCCAAACGGATCGTCAATATAGTGCTCACGTGTGTTCGCAAACACAAGTGCACTGTCTATTCCTTACCCTCATATTTTCTTGGACACCATAGTGTCACGACCAAAGATGGATCAGGCGTAGGACCAACGGCTTATCATGCTTTTCGAAGCCAGGTTGCAAGACCGAGAATTTCCTGACACTAAGATTTTACCAAGTGATAAACTCAGGTGCGAATTTTGTCCCAACCCGGGAATCGATCCTGGCAACCCAAGCACAGCCGACGCTTTATACTGCCATTTACAGTCCACTGCATCATAGAGTCAGTCACTGATGTATGCTATGCTTTACCCTGAGCTGGCTAAAAGGCTAGCTGGTGTTACAGGTGACCTGAAAGCTGGTATAGTTCTTAAAACCTTCACGGTTTAACCAGTGTTTTATACCACGTCGATAGCAAACAAGAGGGCGGCTCGCCTGGTGATGAGCGGCTACCGCAGTCTATGGACGCCTATAACTCTAAAGGACCAACATGCGTGTTGCGGTTCCTATAAAAACCATAACACTAATCTTTAAAAAAAAACCTAATACTGTAGTTCTTCGAGAAAATCTCTAAAAAAACGTTTATTCCACAGCGCTGGGGAGTTCGCGGGAGAAAAATTATCTGGGACCGTAAAAATGTTCTTCGAATTTTTTCACTTAAAGAGTATCAAATTACGAGAACATAAAATTATTATCTCAATTTTTACCAGAAAAACGTACGTATTTTAAATTTCTAAAACCAGAATGACATTTTTTCATGTTTCTATAAAAATATGTAAGACTAAGACTTTTCAAGATTACAATTACAGATAAATGTAACCAGAAGCACGAAGCCATAGCATTCACAAGAAATAAAATGAACGTAGCTTTACACCGCGCCAACGTCCTTTGAATAGAACATTCTAGAAAAATACTTTATTCCTTAAATAAACTTGCTCTACCTGTTAAATGTGGCATCGCTCGCGAAATAAGGAAAACAAATGCAAGTCCTTTAATCCCCTTACAAATGACCCTGGATTTTAATGAACGCTTCATAAAATTGCACCGAAAAAAATATCCAATTAAAAGAAAATTATGAGCGTAATAATCCACCCCAAAATATTTGCTGGTTTTTGCTCTTTCAGGTGAGAAAAGGAGACACTTGCCCCAGGGGGAGATTTGCTCCACATCGAATTATTCACTTGTAATTCCGGTCAGTTGCTTGATTAACCAAATTTTATAGCATCTTCGATACTTAACGCATGTTAACTGGTGAAATCTTAATGATGTACATAATCATGAAAACTAACAACGAGGATTGGTTTGAACTAGATATAGTGAGTAGTTTTTTTTTAATATGTCATAAACTGTAAGCCGCAATTTTCCTTCCATATATCTTACTTGCTGCTACGGAACCCTTCATGGGCGAGTCTGACTCGCACTTGGCCGGTTTTTTTTAGAAATGTCAATGAAGCCAAAAGCAAAATACCACGAAAGTCACGGACATCTCTGAGTTTGAGACATCATCTTAAGACGGGGTATTTTTAGTATAAAAAAATGTGTCAAGTCTATCCACTTCAGAAATAAATCGAAAGCTACAGTCTGTTAATATTTGTCAATATTAACCAAGTCTTCGAACTTTTAAATAAACGTGTGCTTCTTTCTGTATTTAAGTATAAGTGTTTTTATTTTCAATAAGTATTTACATGCTAACACTTAGATCTAGCGGCTCTGCTCAGCAACCAGTTTGTCAATTACAATTACACGGTTTAATATGAGCGTGCGCAGTTCAATTTTGAACAAACTGATGTCATAGGATAAATCGTTAATCATTAGAAAAGAGAAAGTACATGCATTTCAAGATCAAATCAATAAAAAATAAGGGTTATTTCTAATGTAGGAATTTATAGCTTAAAATCGTATTTGCATGCTATTAGTCAATGGCTGGATAGATGATCATGTAAATTTTTCATAATATCGTTTTCTGTACACCCTGTTCAAAAGCAAATAAACTATTCTTATTGTTAAAATGGTATTTGGACAATATTATAAAATTAAATACAGGTATAATATTGAATTAAATATATATATATTATAAAATTAAAATAACTATTATTGAATTAAATTTTTTTTTAACTAAATTTAATGCAAATATTCCATTTATACTACTACTAGCTTTTGCCCGCGACTTCGTCTGCGTGTAATTCGAATAAAAGCAAGCTAGCTATCTTTATAAATTATAGCCTATGTGTTTTCTGATCTATAAGCTACATTACTGTAAAGTTTCATTAAAATCCGTTTAGTAGTTTTTGCGTGAAAGAGGAACAAACATCCATCCATACATCCATCCAAACAAACTTTCGCCTTTATAATATTAGTAAGGATAAAGCGATGGTTGCTCAATGGATACGAACGTGCCTTCCACGCAGGTAGTCGAGGTTCGAATCCGAGCATGCACCAATGGTTTTTTGAAATCTATGTGCGTATTTCTACCATTACCATCTGCTCGGCGTGAGGGAAAACATCATAAGGAAACCTGCACGTTTTGAAAAAAAATTCTGAAACGTGGCACTATGATTCAGTTGGTCTGGTTCCCCTGTTAAAGGGTTGCGATGGTCAGACGGCAGTCGCTTCATTGTAATTAACAGAACCCCGCCCCCCCCCCCCTCCCATTCCTGAATCATGATCTAAGCGTACCCTGGGCTCCAAAGCGACAGCTTTGGACGCAACCGGGAATTACACGCTAAGATGAAGATTCCATTTATGCTTTATTCTGTGTGTGTATGATCAGCGAATCATATCGTATATCAAGTAGTCTTCCCTGGACAAGTAGCATAGAATTCCTCTGCAATTTCTAGAAGCTACTGGCAAACCTACGGACAGTAAAAAGAAACTTGTTTACAATGCGCAAAGTAGATTTTCATTTCAACTCGTACAGCGGAAGGGTGTTTGTTACACTTCCTATATCTTCAAGTTAGTAACTGTTGTTATTGGTCTTATCTCACATTGTACATAAACTTCCACCAAATTAAGAAACAGTCTAAAGAATATTTGAGTCACGCAAATTATAGCGAATTTTCATTCGTTGAAAGGATGAGGTCTGTTTATCCTGTCCACGATATTTTCGATATCTTTAAACCGAGAGTGAACAAGCATTTTCTAAAACGCGGATCATCCTACACCAAACCGTCCTATTTAAACAGGTGCGATTGTGTTCAAGCGTAAGCCTATAGTCTACAAGCAATTTAAATAAAAACTCACACACACCGACATTTCTCTACACCAACCACATCTGAAATTATGTACTTATTTGTAATTACAAACATGTTAATGCTTCTCTTACTCAATATAATTAACAACTCAATCAATAACATTAACACTGTGATAAACACATTCATTTACAACCACCTGTAAGTTAACGCAAAAGGAATGAAATCAGCTGCCGCCGACAGTGTGTTTACGGACAAAGTAAATAAAAGGTCAATAAGTCACTTTCAGAAAAAGGTATTGAAATAATAACAACATTATATCAAAACTAGAATCCCATACAGATTTATTTATTTATTTAACTATTAATATAAGATATTTGAATACATTTTTACTATCGCAAATCTTCATAATAATAAGATACAAATGTGAAAAAGTCATTAGTAAATACTATTGGATTATTGAATGCATTTATATATGTTAGAGCTTCGTTGTCCATGGTGAAATGATACGATATAATTTCTGGTGACAGTAGTTTATTCCGTGCCAGTCAGCACTCGAATGAAATGTACAGGCCAGCAGCCGTATTTATAACACAATCGTAAGTACTAAAATCGTCAACTGAAATACCTTTAAAATGATACTTTAATTTAATCAAATACGAATAAATTATCATGGCATGCTTAAAATAACTTTTACAATATTACATTAGTTTTCTTATGTTTTCTCTTTATAATTAATTATACAAGAATAACAAATTAAATTAATAAACATTTCAAACAGGAAACAGATTTTTACAAAAATAACAAAAGTGCAGTTTGATTTTATTAATTAGTAAATACACACTTATTTAATTTAGTTTATAATTTTACAACCATTTTAATTTTTAAATAATTGAATTAAACAGTACTTCCTTCAAATCAAATTTATTCTAAATTTAAATAATTTTCAAGCCGCCGGAAATTCATTTTAATTCCAACTTCCTGTTCCTGTGAAATTCGATTACTAAAAACTCGTGCCAAACAGGAAGTTAGTTTTCTAAATCCAATTTGATTTATAAAACACTTCCTGTTAAAAAATATTACGTAAACTCGTGAGGAACCGGAAGTTCATTTTTAAAAATCCAAATTATTTTTGTTAAACACTTCCTGTAGAAAAATATTATTAAAAACTTGTGAGTAGCCGGAAATTAATTTTTGAAACGTACATTATTTTTATTTTTAAACTTCCTCTAGACTACATTTCATATTAAAATCAAATTAACAAATTCTTATTGCGGAAATTGATTTTTAATTATAATTATTTTTATGTAAATCAACTTTTAATTGTAATATTTAAATTTTAATCTTATTTATTGTGTAGTTCAATTATTTGCGCTATCACGGCCATTCTGAGAAACTGCTCGCGCTCTGAGCAGTCATCTTTTGTTAATCTGAAAAGAAAAGTTTTCCACTTAATGCCCAGTTGTTGGACTAAGCTACAGTTGAGCCTGTACCAACAAGTGGCATTACAATTTGCATTAGAATGTAATACGCCTGAAACACGGAAGCAATTTAGCACACCCAATACGCCCAGTTATCAGACTAGACTGATCTTATACCAGCCTGTCTAGACAAGTGGCGTAGTGCACACTATAGCCCAGTTGTTAGACTAAGCTGGTCTTCAGCCTGTGCAAACAAGTGGCTATCTGATATAGTAGGGTAGGGTCCGGTTGTTGGACTGTTTTATTCCAACAAGCGACCACTACTACTTTGCATCACTTACTGTCGTCAGTGTCATCATCGCTATCATGGTCAGTGTTCTCAGTTAACGAAAGATTAGGTTTGGGAATAAGTCTTACATGTTCATGGGCCACGACTATTGTTTTATTTTGTTTCTTTTTAAGGCTTTTGACTTCATATCGATTGTGGTCCAATACTTTAGTGATTTTGTAAGGCCCTAAAAATTTTGGACCTAGTTTGTTGCTTGACCACTGTGTGTCTTTGCATAGTACAAAGTCATTTACTTTGAATGGTATTATGGGTGCGCATTTTGAATCGAACCGTGCCTTACTTGTTGATGCTTGTTCGGCTATTCTGACTGATGCCTGTTCGCGAAGCTCCTCTTTATTTATCACGTTTTGAATTAGAGTCATTCGTTCGATACAAGGAGGAGAACATTGTTTACCAATTAAAAGTTCTAGGGGTGATTGACCTGTAGATTTTGATCGAGTACAATTAATTGCTAACTGTAATTCGCCCAAGTTATTTATCCATGTCCTATTTTGGGTCTGTGCTATGGTTACTAAATGATCCCTAATCGTGCGCATTAGCCGTTCTGCCTGACCGTTTCCTCTTGGAACGCCACGGGCGATTGCATGATGATCTATATTACACGATTTGAAAAAATCTTGTATATCTTTGCCCATTATTGATGGTTCCCTATCTGATATTATCCTATGAGGCGTGCCAAAGAGATGGATAATGTCATTCAACGATTTCAAAATAAGACCACTACTTTTATCTCGCAATGGATGTATAATCACAAATTTGGTGAACGCATCTATAGCGACAAAAGCGTAAGCTTTTTTGTCACAACCAGTTAAATTCCCTAGCAGATCTATATGAAGTGTATGAAACGGTATGTTAACTTTATCAATAGGATGTAAAGAAATTTGTTTTTTACCCGAAGGTTCCTTGCCTATTTTACATTGGAGACATCTATCGCAAAACGATCGGACCCGCTTTGTCATATTCTTAAACCAAAATTGTTCTCGTATTTTATTTAGAGTTCTTTCCCAACCAGCATGTAATAGAGAATTATGATAACTATTTATCAAACTTATCACTAGAGAATTTGGAACGACCGTACGTGTGGATGATTTACCATTTTTGTCCTGAATAGTAATCATGAGAAGATTATCTTTGATGCTATATTTTTTGTCAAAGTCGTCTTTATGGGTTATGGCATCCCTTATATATTTTAGATCTTGATCACGTTCTTGCTCAACTATTATCCATGAAGGGTCTTTTGTAATAATATTGACTTGTGGGTTTCGGCTCAGATAGTCGACATGTGACATTTCTTCACCTCTACGATATTTGATGTCAAATTCGAAGTTTTGTAAAAAGGCCCACCATCTATGAACTCGTGGAGAAAGTTCTTTTTTAGTACGACTTGCTTTAAGGGAATTACAATCAGTTACAACCGTGAATTTCCTACCAAACAGAAAATGCCTGAAATGTTTCAAAGCTTTTACTACGGCAAGAGTTTCTAATTCGTAGGAATGATAGTTAGATTCAGCTGGTGTTGTTCGCATACTAAAGTAACTTATAACTTTACGGCGGTTTTGATCAATTTGTATAAGCATAGCACCATATCCAACAGAACTGGCATCTGTGTGAACTTCGGTAGGAAGGTCAGGGTTGAAAATTGATAAAATAGGTTCAGATGTCAAGTATTTAATAACTTGTTGTCTAATATTCTCATGGTATGGAGTCCAATTGAATTTAATATCTTTTTTTGTTATTTGATATAAAGGCGACATCAATTGGGAAAAGTTTGGTATGAACCGGCGAAAATATCCAGCAAGACCGTTAAACTGTCGTAATTGCTTTTGAGTTTGGGGGGGATTTGATTTTTTCAGGGCTTTTATTTTGAGAGGACTTGGTTTAACTTGACCGTCTTCAATTAGATTTCCCAGATACTCAATAGAATTCTTTAAAAATTTACATTTTGAAAAGTTTATGCAAAATCCAGCTTCAGATAGCCGTTTTAGTACTAAATCAAGGCGTTCAAGGCCTTGTTCAGGTGTATCTGATGGAATGAGTACGTCATCCATATATACTAGTGCAATTGTGTCTTTGTAATCTCCAAGAGCTTTATTCATTGCTCGTTGGTATACAGATGGAGCGTTACATAAACCAAAAGGCATAGTTAAGTATTCATACTGCCCGTCAGGAGTAACGAAAGCAGTTTTTTCGATTGAATCAGGGTCGATTGGAATTTGATGAAATCCTGATTCCATATCAAGTGTTGTGTAATATTTTGCACTGCCTAATCTGTCTATTTGGTCTAGAATAAGCGGTAGAGGATAATGATCCCGAATTGTATTCATATTGAGTTCCCGGAAATCAACACAAAGACGATCGTCCCCATTTTTCTTTTTAACAAGAAGAATGGGACTTGAAAATGGAGAGCAGCTTTCTCGTATTATACCTTTAGCCTTTAAATCATTTACAATGCTTTTGACTTTTTCTCTTTCTATAGGCGCAAGTCTATATGGTCGTCGCTCTACTATCTTGTTAGGATCTTTTAAACGAATATTTAATTTGCCAGTTTTTACCTTTTTATGGGCGGTAGAGTTCATACCAAAAATATTTTTATGTTTTTTAAGTGTGTTGATTAGATTAGTTTTGTCTTTGAGGTCTGTGTCAACAGATTCCAATGAAATATCGCTTTTTACTACGGACACATTATAAATTCTTTCAATTGAAATGCCTGTGTTATTGATTGAGATATTTACACCCGGAATTTGTAAGCAATCCCTACCAAGTATAACGTCGTAAGGTAAGTTGTCAACTACATGAAGATTTACTTCAAAAGAAACTGAATCTAATAGTGCAATAGTACTTATTAGTTCCTGAGATATAATTGGTTTACCAGTTATGCCTCGCAAAGATATTACATCTACTGAACGTTTTCCCGGAATAGAACCTGCCGATCGTGAAGTAATCAATGAACATTCGGCACCTGTGTCAACTAAACAAGATAACTCTACATTACCAATTCGCATTTTTGACAAACCAGGAGATGTGGCTGCAACTACGTTGACCTGGTGCGTCGACGATTCTTGAGTTTTTGCGCTTCCCTGCTCCTTATTCGTAATTCTTGCCGATCTGTTGATGTTGTTCCTTGAAGATGAAGTTGACGGTTTAGACCAGCAATTTTCAGTTATGTGACCAGTTCGTTTGCAATGATTGCAGAATATCTTGCAATCCCGTTGGCGATGTCCTGGCTTTCCACATTGGTGACATATGATCTCTAAACGGGGTTGTTTTCTTTGAGTTCCACCTTCAGTTGTGTTGCTCGGGTCAGAAGGATTCGCAATTCTCTTACGGCTGCTTGTAGAATATTCTTCGCTGGGGTCAAATGTCCTTTTCCTGTAGTTGTTTAAGGTGGCAATTAATTCCGCTTGTGACCTTGGGGCTGATCGAAGTAGCTCCGCTTGATAAAATTTAGGTCTGATGCCTGATATCACTGCTTCGACCATTAGCTCAATTGGTGCATTTGGAGAAATACGTGCAAACAGTCTCCATGCTTCAGTGACATATTCCGAGTATGTTTCAGAATTATTTGATGTATACTCCCGGAACTTGTTGACGTAATTGATGTAGCGGTTTTCACCTTTGAACTGTGTCAGTAGTTCGTGTTTGATGACGTTCCATGTGGCACAATTGTGAGCGTTAGTATCTGCCCATAATTTGGCTCTACCTCGTAAACAAGACAGGGCTTTCATCATGGCAGTTACTCCAGAACATCCTCGTATTTCAACAAGTGAGTCTACTTGGTTGCACCATTCTTCAATAGTTAACCGAAGATCATCTGGGTCGAATTCTGGCAAGTAAAGTTCATTTAATTTATGGTGTACCTGGTTGGAAGGTCCACCATTTAGAAAAACCATTCGCTCCAGTAAGTCCACTTGACGTCGAAGAAGTGTGATTTCGTTCGCTTGCACGTCTGAGTTCAACCGACTCTGTGGTCGTACCGGAGGACCAGGCAGTGTCGGAGAATAGGTTCTTGAATGTAGCCGGTCACTTGGGGCGCGTCGATCCTGGTCTTCTGATGTTAGAGCTTCGTTGTCCATGGTGAAATGATACGATATAATTTCTGGTGACAGTAGTTTATTCCGTGCCAGTCAGCACTCGAATGAAATGTACAGGCCAGCAGCCGTATTTATAACACAATCGTAAGTACTAAAATCGTCAACTGAAATACCTTTAAAATGATACTTTAATTTAATCAAATACGAATAAATTATCATGGCATGCTTAAAATAACTTTTACAATATTACATTAGTTTTCTTATGTTTTCTCTTTATAATTAATTATACAAGAATAACAAATTAAATTAATAAACATTTCAAACAGGAAACAGATTTTTACAAAAATAACAAAAGTGCAGTTTGATTTTATTAATTAGTAAATACACACTTATTTAATTTAGTTTATAATTTTACAACCATTTTAATTTTTAAATAATTGAATTAAACAGTACTTCCTTCAAATCAAATTTATTCTAAATTTAAATAATTTTCAAGCCGCCGGAAATTCATTTTAATTCCAACTTCCTGTTCCTGTGAAATTCGATTACTAAAAACTCGTGCCAAACAGGAAGTTAGTTTTCTAAATCCAATTTGATTTATAAAACACTTCCTGTTAAAAAATATTACGTAAACTCGTGAGGAACCGGAAGTTCATTTTTAAAAATCCAAATTATTTTTGTTAAACACTTCCTGTAGAAAAATATTATTAAAAACTTGTGAGTAGCCGGAAATTAATTTTTGAAACGTACATTATTTTTATTTTTAAACTTCCTCTAGACTACATTTCATATTAAAATCAAATTAACAAATTCTTATTGCGGAAATTGATTTTTAATTATAATTATTTTTATGTAAATCAACTTTTAATTGTAATATTTAAATTTTAATCTTATTTATTGTGTAGTTCAATTATTTGCGCTATCATATATTTTGGCTCCCTACTATTAGATTCTTTTCGACCAAGGATAAAACCTCAAAAATCGAAAGATCACATCAAAATACATCGAAAATTTAACTAAGTAAAACCTTGTAAAGCGTCAGGTTTTCGAGTGACGAGCTAACTTAAATGAACTATTTTTTAATTATTACTTCTTTAGCGGTATAATCATGACTCGAAAACCTAACGCTTACCAAGTTTTTACTACGACAACTTCTCCATGGATAAATGGTGAACCCCTTTCAAATACTTAATACAATATCTAAAATAGGTACTATTGCAATAATGTGTTTATCATGACAGACGGAACGTACCCTCGTAGGTTTCTATAGTCAAAAGACATCAACGCGCGCTGTCTCAACATAAAATAAGATGTATATTGAACGTAAAAGTAACTTACTTTCCTGCGTTTACTTTGCGCCATCGTTTTCTCCCGAGACCCGTAATGGATGTATTGGTTCCGAGACCAGCCGCTGTTTATCGCCTGTTACGCTAATGTTTCTCTCATTGGTTCGGATTTACGAACTAATATGTACCTATTTATTTATTTCTCCGGTTATTTATTGCCATAATATGCCATAATTACTAAATCTGCATCAAAAGCGTAATAAACACTAAAATCTCGATATCTGCTTGTCGGAGCAAAACAGTTTGTGTTTAAATAAATCATCATCATGAAGGGGGTTTATGCTTGGCAGCGCACTTGTGGCTCCACTGGTGTCGCGGGTGTCCATGGGCGGGGGCAATCGCTTATCATCAGGTGATCCATCTGCTCGTCTGCCACCAATCACATAAAATAATTTTACGGTTGCTTAGGATGCAACCGCTGTCGCTTCCGGGAGCTTGTCCTCCATCTTGAGCATCTATAATAGCGGCCATTTATAATGTTTTTGCCGGTGCCCTCACTCAATAAGAATTTTCGCGAGTGAAAAATCCGCTAGATGGAGTACTATAGTAGTGAGGTATGGACCTCAATACAATATGATTGGTACTAAAGAACAAATGCGGATGATGTTGGACCTCAGTGCAACAGTACGCTATCTAGCGGATTTTTCACACATGAAAAACCTCATTGGCGAAACACAACGCAACCGCTGCTTTGCTCTTACTTAATGATTAATGATAATTGCTCTCGTAGAAATTATCATTAATCATTAAGTATGATTAAGAATGAAGCTCGACTCAGCTCGTCGACTGCTAGCTCGTCTAGTTATTCCAGATTAATTACGTTTATGGCTATCGCTTTATGGTCTATAAACCCTGATGGAGTGCGTCGACACTAAACTTTGTTTGTCTCTAATAATGGAACAAGTTTGAACATATTCAAACATCTGACGCATCATCATCACTCTCAGCTAACCTAAAGATGTCAAATGCCCTAAAAAGAATAACTTGCCCCATGCTAAATAATAAATCAACTATTAGAGTCAGAATGGAGCTATGACTTTTTTTAGTTTTTTTATATTTAATGCCAGAATATGTAGTGACATTTTAGCACTCAAATCAGTATTTCGAACTTTTTTTATGTGATAGGTGGCAGACGAGCTGACGGATCACCTGATGGTAAGAGATTACCGCCGTCCATGGACACACGCGACACCACTAGTGCGCTGCCAATCTTTAAACCCCCTTTCCTCCTTGGGCCTCCGGTACCCTCCCTCACGCAGCGAAACACAGCACAATGCTGCTTCACGCCGGTTTTCTGTGAGACCGTGGTATCACTCCGGCCGAGCCGGCCCATTTATGCCGAAGCGTGGCTCTCCCACGATAAATACAGGTTGTTGATGTTTTTTATATAATCCTGTATAACTGCCAATTCACTCCTCTTAATATACTGCCTCGGTAGCGCAATCACAAGAAACATAAAATACAAGTAAATAGATACAGAGGTTTGGGTCTAGTTGACGTAGATGTAGAGGAGTTCGTTGACATACGCGCTACGTAGTAGTATATCGTATCGTGTCACTCCCGCACACATTACGTAATAGTCTATCTCTATCTCACGATGAACCACGTCAAGGTTTTTGTACGCTACATAAGTGTGCG
The DNA here is from genome assembly GCA_019059595.1 of Marasmia exigua. Taxonomy (NCBI): domain Eukaryota; kingdom Metazoa; phylum Arthropoda; class Insecta; order Lepidoptera; family Crambidae; genus Marasmia; species Marasmia exigua. The sequence continues at coordinate 941,954 of CM032468.1, read as the reverse complement.
TAGCCTGTTTAGCACGCAATGTAGACAGCTAGCATTCTGTGACGAAAGGACCCTGCCCGGCTGACCTTTAACTTTTTCATAGTAGTAGAATTTCAAGTGAAGCCATTTTTGATCAAACATCAAGTTAACAGCCTTTTAACGAGCTCTAAGCCGCCGGGCGGAGTCGCGGCACGTGATTGCCGGAGAAGTCATTTCCGATGCCATTTGCCATTGATTCGACTCTGGATACCCCTTCATAGGCCTTTTGACGACTTGCTTGCTTTAGCTTTCACAGACATTTACGTAGTAAAAATTATAGGAATAGAACAAACATTAGACTACAATCAGTCGCACTCGATGTAATCGCAGAGATTACATCGAGTGCGAATAATAATTTTCATGTAATGTGAAAATTATGTATGATAAACATTATCGTTGCCAAGAAAAAATATACTGTATGCAATAATAAAGGTAGGTAACTTTTACACCTTCTTACAAAACTTGAGGATACATCCAGCAATCTTTTATCCATCATCATTTCAGCCCATAGACGTCCACTGCTGGACATAGGCCTCCCCCAATGTTCTCCACACAGATCGGTCCTACGCCGCCCGCATCCAATGGATTCCCACGACCTTCACCAGATCGTCGGTCCACTTTGGGTAGGCCTGCCACGGCTGCGATTTCCTGTACGTGGTCTCTACTCGAGGAACCTTCCGCCCCAACGGCAGTCTGATCTCCTCGCAATGTGCCCTGCCCATCGCCTCTTGAGGCATGCAATCCTATGGGCTATTTCGCTGACCTTAGTTTTTCACTTTTACTTAATTTTTGTTCACTCATTTATTATTATTAGGTAAACAAGTTCCCCAAAATACGCCAGTTGCACCAATCATTGCTCATATTGGTTCTAAATAAAGAATTTAGAACCAATATGAGCAATGTTTGGTGTTTCTTCAACTTTCCAGTTCCACAATACAAAACGCCCGTAAAATTCCTTCTCTTACATTAAATTAATTTTGACAGGCTATGTATTAACATATGGCAATGACATTAAATTATTTAACTTTTTTGTGCCATAAAGAGTTAGTATCGGTCCTAGAGTTATATTTTTCTTTGCAGTTTAGTCACAAGCTCCTGGCGAGCCCATTAAAGCATTTAGTTGATTAAACTACTCGTGTCATACGTACCTCATGCTGTACCTTCTTATCTTTAGAGTAAGTGCCTTGCTCTAACGGAGCCCGCTAAGGATAGGAAAAACTGTTTTGAACCGGTCTTTAATTTTTAAATAATTACTATTTTACGCCGATTTTGTTATCCCTAAAATCTTGTTGCAAAACAGTAATTAATTGTGTTACTTTTTTTAATTAGGGTTAAACAAAGGCTAACTAACGCATCACATCACTAGCTTATCAATGTCTCCACTGCTGGGATATGCTCTTAGTTTGGGTGCCACTAGCTGTACGTGCTAACTGCTGGGCTGGGCCCATTCAAGTAGAGGGTGAATGATAGAGGGAGAATGATCCTAATTAGTTTTAGATAACTAATTTTGAAAGGTTTCGTAAACAAATCAGTAAAATCTTTATAACACATATATTTTTCTATCCTTAACGCAATACTGTTTCTCTCCTCTACTCGCTCGAAGTCTCGAAGAAATACAGCAAGAGATAAATGTACTGTCACTTGTTTTTATCACCGATATTTTATTTTACATACGAGATGACTTCTCACATCGTTTAAGATGAAAATCATTAAAAAAACCGATATTAATGAATCTATCGGTTTCTAACCGGACTTTAACGGTTTTTCTTATAACTATGCAGTTAAAATTTCTTACACCCGTCTGCCTTCACGTGCATCGGCCCGGCGCACCGAGGTGCGGGCTAAAGTCTGCAGGCGTTAATTAAAATCACCAAATTGCTGCGAGCTAATTAAAGACTACACCAGGAAAACTGTAGCTATACCTCAAAAACTCCTAGTTACTTTATCTTAGCGATTTAGAAAAAAATATAGTATTTTTTTAGTTTCAAAGGTGTTTCTCACCGATATTTTTTAACCTCCTACTAGCGTAGGGTATAATTTATCTGCAAGGTACAAGTAAGTACCCATGGTATAATTAGTTAAACCATGCTAGTACCTACTCGTATCTACATACACTAAGTACTTTGGTTTGGTTTGGTTTGGCTGTCGGATCTTCTCGAACAGAAGCAACTTTCCGAGCTGGTGGTAGAATCGCATTATGTTTACTTAATTTTTGGATGGTATTTATGTATGGACATGTATACGAATATGTATTAACATATTAGTTATGCATAAGTACTAATAAATAGTCTGAAATTACTTCAATGTTTGACGATTTGTAAGTGCTCTGTCTGTACAAGTCTATGAAAATAAAGAATGTTTTGATTTTGATTTTCCAGTAGTGATGGAATCGGTAAATTCATTACCGTTTTCCTATAAGAATAAATATTTTTCGTTCACAATTCCCGTGGCTAAGACTGTAAAGGCTTTCGTTGTTTGCCGGCGCTGCTGCTCTCATTTGCAAGTTTGGTGGCAAGTAAACGAATACGATGAATTTCAAAGTGTTATGCAGTGACCTTATTCATTTATAAGATTTTGACCAAACTTATATTCATATTCTTTATTGCTCTCCATAATGTTACAAAAGGTGGTAATAACATAGTACAGTACAATTATGGACCCTGTCGGGCACGGCATAGATAAGAGAGGGGAGGAGTCACCTTACGCTTTCATCTACTTTATTCTTAAAAGCGAAAATCCGAATGCATTCTGTTGTTTCTTCACTATTTTCTGACTTTTATTTATTTCTATTTTCTGATAATATGACTGTGCTCCGGCATTACTATGAGCGGCGGTTATCGTTTACCATCAGATGGGCCGCAAGCTCGTCTACCCATTTTAAACATTACAAAAAAAACTTCAATCCTGCTGAACCTCATTTTTAAACAGTAAAATAATGCACAATGAATTTGGTGATTGGTAGGTGTGTGTTAAATTAACTTACTTGTTTTTAAAATTCTTAAACGTTCATTAAACTTTTGTTAGCTAAACAGTGTTATAAAACAGCTATGATGTTTGAAACAAAAATGTTCATACAAAACATTCGAAAAAAGAATATAAGCTGCTTTACAACACCGTTTTAGTTAGCAAAGGTTTAACAAACATTTATGAATAAGGCTTGGCTTGGCGCTTGGCTTTAATTTTCCCAAAACTTAAAATACAAACTTAAAAATCATTAAAATTTAATAATTAATTAATTTAATTTAATGGTTTTTTTTTTCACATAATTTAAATTAGGACGGACACATTTGCTTGTCGATATATCGACTAAACATGCGTAAATGACTACTTATAACACCAATAATGTACCATGTTTTATGCAAATAAAGATTATTTGTATTTGTATTTGTATTTATTATTTAGTTCTTGCGAACAAAATGATGACGAAACCAACGTGTAAAATTTGAAAATGTGGAGGTTAAAATATAGTTGTGTGGTGTGTGATATAGTAAATTTGGTTTTTATAGCTATCAGAGAAACGAGCGCAAAAAAGTTATCTATTTTAATATATGTATAACAGGAAGGTGTTCAAAGGCATAGTTCCCGAAGGACACAAAAAGTTCACGTGTACCGAATTTATCCGTTAGGATGCATCCGCTATTGTATTCTATATAGTGTAAAAATTTATGAGTTTGTTTTTTAATTTCTATTTAATATGAAAAAATATCCAATTGAAATAATAACGAATCAAAAAAGAATTAAAGAGAGTGTAACTATTACACAGTATTTACACTTCAGAATGTACAGAGAGATATTTGAGAAGTATTTATAACGATTGGTAAAGTAGTAACTAAATCTAATGCCATTCTTTTAACACCCAGCTGCAAAACGTTCATGAATCATAATCATAATCATTTCTTGGCATAAAACATAGTAGGTATACAAGATATTTGAATTGGTTTTCTTTAGTTTTATTGAAATAATTATTTAATTTAAATAACTAAATATAAGTAGTTTTATGATTTAATAATGCGATAAGCCCTCTCATATTGCTATGTCCTTGCAGGACGTCATAAATAATTCTAATGTAACTACCTACCACCCTTGTACAAATGTTTTGTAATTTACGACATGCAATAAATAATTTGAATTTGATATTAGTAACAGCCTTACACGAAGACTTGACGAAGCTCAACCTGCAGAGCAGGCCGGATACCGACGGAATTATAGCACCATAGACCATATTCACACAGTGAGGCAGGTTATACAGAAGACCAAAGAGTATAACCAGCCCCTGTGCATGGCGTTTGTGGACTATGAAAAAGCTTTTGACTCCGTCGAGACCTGGGCTGTTCTAGAGGCCTTGCAAAGGTGCCAAGTCGATTGGCGATATATCGAGGTGTTGAGGTGTCTGTATGACGCTGCTAATATGTCCGTAGTAATCCAAAATGGCCAAACTGAGCCTATCCTGCTGCGACGTGGTGTGAGACAAGGAGATGTTATATCTCCGAAACTTTTCTCCGCTGCGCTGCAGGACATGTTTGGAACGCTAAACTGGAAGGAGCGCGGAATCAATATTAATGGCGAGTACATATCACACCTACGATTTGCAGACGACATCGTCATCTTGGCGGAAACCCTACAAGACCTACAGGAGATGGTGAGCAGCCTGGCTGAATCTTCCAAACACATCGGTCTTCGGATGAACTTGGATAAAACCAAGGTCATGTTCAACGAGCTCGTTGATCCGGGACCGGTCGCTGTTAATGGAGTACCTCTCGAAGTTGTTCAGGAATATGTCTATCTAGGACAAGCGCTCCAATTAGGCAGAAACAACTTCGAGAGAGAAGCCAATAGAAGAATTCAGCTAGGCTGGGCAGCATTTGGTAAACTTCGTCAAGTCTTCTCGTCACCCATCCCTCAAAGTCTTAAGTCGAAAGTCCTCGACCAGTGCGTCCTTCCGGTCATGACTTACGGTGCCGAGACGTGGACACTCACGGCTGGACTAGTCCACCGGTTCAAAGTCGCTCAAAGAGCTATGGAAAGGGCTATGCTCGGAGTATCTCTGAAGGACCGCATCAGAAATCATGTAATCCGACAGAGAACCAGAGTCACCGGCATAGCCCACCGAATTAGCAAACTGAAGTGGCAGTGGGCTGGTCATATTAGCCGCAGAACTGACAGCCGTTGGAGCCGTAAAGTCCTTGAGTGGAGACCGCGACTCGGTAAGCGTCCTACACTAGTAGGACGCCCTGCGACAAGATGGGATGATGACATTCGAAGGCTGGCTGGTGTGGGCTGGATGAGAGTGGCCGAAAATTGGGAGCAGTGGCGTGCATTGGGGGAGACCTACGTCCAGCAGTGGACGAGTGTGGGTTGCTGATGATGATGATGATTAGTAACAGTTCAAAGTGTGCACATGCTTTGCTACATTATGACAGCATGCAGCATGCAAAATAATTATTGGTGTGATTATGTAACATTATCCATGGGATTCTATTTCAATAATATTGTTTATATTAAAATGGTTTTAATAATTAGAATAATAATAACAACACAATATCAAAATAATTATTGGACATGTCAATATAAAACATTCTGGTCAAAAAATTGCTTGAGGCTTCAGAAGTTTTTTTTTTTATATTGAGTCACTTATATAATTTCGTTTTAAATAAAGAATCATTTAATTGTTTGAATTCTTGAGGAATTTTGTTTAATAACTTCTAAATTTACCTTAAATTACAATATGTATCGCTATTAGCGATAAGACCGCCTACATTGTTTTAGTATAATAACTTAGACTACGATCTGTAAATTTTGTGCAATAAAGTGTATCTATCTATCTATGTAAACAATCCCCGATTCGTTGTCTGGAAGAGATCGCTATTAGCGAAAAGACCGCAAAGATTAAATTTACTTGTGACCATATTATTAACTTGTTGTGCAATAAAGTGTCTATATAATAATAATAATAAATTGTTTATTCAGTAAATAAGGGCACATTACATTACATTAATACTTAATAAATTACAATACCAGGGTTATTCATTGCCTAAACTATATATCTATCGTTACGTTATTTCTCTGTCTTACACGCCCAAGCGGAGTTTGTTAGTGCACGTGAGTATGCCAGGCGGCCATCATTGTAATATTAATTAAAGATACGGAAAAACTTGCCTACTATACCGGCACGAGTCTGCAGCTAGGGCAAACACAATACGTTTGTTAAAAGACACAGACAGGGCCTATGCCCTGAAACTTATGTACCTACAACCAGAAGTTGTAGCTATCTACAACTCCTGGTTATAGGTATATAAGCTTTCTTTTTATGTGATAGGTGGCAAACGAGCAGACGGATCCGCTGATGTTAACCGCCGCCCATAAACACAAGTGACACCAGTGGAGTCACAAGTGCGCTACCAAATTTTTAACTCCCTTTTCCCCCAGATTAGGCCTCCGGTACTCTGACCCACGCAGCGAAACACAGCACAGTGCTGGTTCACGCCGGTTTTCTGTGGGGCTGTGGTATCACTCCGGGCGAGCCGACCCATTCATGCCGAAGCGTGGCTCTCCCACGGTGAATTCGTGGATTATAAGTTATTTAATTCTTGCATAGATTAAAATGACGCAAGATGTAGAGTATTTAGGGTTAAGTGGAACTCCAGTTTTGGTCAAATATATTTTCGAAGACACCTTTCCGTTACAATTTGTACATTTAATTTTGGACCAATTAAATAACTAACTACAATTATTTTGCGGATAGTAAAGTCCGAGCCTGCATGGAGTACTGTTCTCATCTTTGGGATGGCTCAGCCAAATACCAGCTTGAGGCGTTAGAGAGTATTGAGAGAAGGGCCAAGTGGCTAATTTGCAACGACGAGCTTGTGGGTAAGAGGCTACAAAGCCTTGAACACCGACGCAAGATAGCAAGCTTATCAATCTTCTATCGGATACATTTTGGAGAGTGCGCCACGGAACTGTACAATGCCATTGGAGCATCTCCGCTCTTCCACTACTCCACCAGGCAGGCCCTCAATCGATACCGGCACATGGTAGAAATACCAAAAGTCCGCACAAAGGTGGTGGTGTTCTCTAGAGGCTACAATTTGGGGGTTTTCAAAGCGCGAGTGAATAGGTATCTTCTAGCTAATCGTGCTGTAACATTGGGTTTACCAGTACACATATATATACACATACACACACACATATATATATATATATATATATATATATATATATATATATATATATATATATATATATATATACATATAGTAGCATGTGTAGATGTACTATTAAGAATGCTAATTTTGAGCATGCTCAAAAATCTCACGCTGGTCGATTTTTAAGCATGCTGAAATATGCTTATTGATAGCGAATGTGGACAGTTCCTTAAGAATGCTCATATTTAGCATGCCTAAAAAGCATTCTACAAAAGACCATGTGTAACATTAGCATTAAAACATGATAACCTAGGTATCACTGGAAAGATGTTCGTCAAGATTTATTTGAGTGCAGGATCGATATCGAAGGCCAAGACTCCTACGGGTCAATGAGCCAGCGTAGTGTAACTTAATAGAAATTGAACCAATAAACTACATCAATCATCCGACCCAAAACTCCCATCCTGACGTCGAATGGACACAAATGAGCAACTAGAAATACCCAAACACAAAACAAACAAGAGCTCGCCATAGGCATTCATAGTTAATTAATTAATTACTCAGGCGAGTTGGAGCGACTGGCCGGAGCATTTACAAGTCGTATTTCACTCCATTAAACCTGGATGTAGATGCGGCTGCGACCCTCAGCTTCGGAAATATCTCAACCGCGCGGCTCCGCCAACCCTTTCAGATAAATGTATCATTCTAAATTTAGCCTCAGTGTTTGACATTTGCTCTCTTCCGGTGTAGGACGCACGGACGTTCGTGCAGACGAGCGCGCTTCACGTCTCCATGGCTCTGAGCAAAAACGAGAAATCTACTTTATTTTGTATACCCAGTTCGTCTATCTAATGTGGTAAACTTGTTCTGCTAGTTTGGTAACATCGAAATGAATTTGTGTATGGTACAAAATATGAGTAATATAAGCTATTGGATATCTAATCTCCAATAAAAATGTGTAGATGCATGCTAGAGACAAACGAGCTAGCGGTTCACCTGTTGCTAAGAGATCACCATCATCATATTCATCAGCAACCCACACTCGTCCACTGCTGGACATAGGTCTCCCCTAATGCACGCCACTGCTCCCGATTTTCGGCCACTCTCATCCAGCCCACACCAGCCAGCCTTCGAATGTCATCATCCCATCTTGTCGCAGGGCGTCCTACATTACGCGTACCGAGTCGCGGTCTCCACTCAAGGACGTTAAGTCCTTGAGTGGCGTTAAACTGACAGCCGTTGGAGTCCATGGCTCCAACGGCTGTAAGTTCTGCGGCTAATATGACCAGCCCACTGCCACTTCAGTTTGCTAATTCGGTGAGCTATGTCGGTGACTCTGGTTCTCTGTCGGATTACATCATTTCTGATGTGGTCCTTCAGAGATACTCCGAGCATAGCCCTTTCCATAGCTCTTTGAGCGACTTTGAACCGATTTATAATAGGGTATATCTAATAAAAATGTAAGCAATTAGGAAGTCACTATCATAATTTGTTTTACTGGCGTCGTAATTTATGTAATAATAAAACACCTTCCACCTTATTACAAATCGTGATCTAAAGTTATTACCGTACTAAAGTGCATGTCATCCCGTTCCAACACGCAATGTTAAAACAGGCTAGAATGAGTTTTGTTCCGGGACTGTCCTTAGTTTGCGATTTGTAATAAGGGGGCTTTTCTTTAAGCAAGCTTTACGGCAATACGTACAAAGTTTTACTTTGTCTCCTATATAAATCAACCATCATTAACCAGGCTCACCTCACATTATCGAAGTTTAACGTCCCGATAAAGGCTTAATATAACTTACGGCGGCAAAACAAACCGCGCTGCATCCTCTATAAAACTGAAATATGGCGACGTATTATTATAATGAAACCGTGATTCATACCTGCTCTAAATCGCCCGCGAAGCCAGATCAAGCGATAGTCTGTCTTCGGGACAGAGACTGCGGAATTAATTTGATAAAAGTCCGCGTCGTGATATACGGCGCGCGCGCCGCAGCGGAAATAAGCTGCGCCCTGGAAATGTGAATTAGATCAGGATTTTAGGAATCGAGAGGCGTAGAAATACAATACCACATTGATATTTTAATAATCCAATGCAGTTAGTCTTGTTAGATCGACCTTATTTCTGAGATACAACTAAAGTGCTTTTTGCACTGTGGGGAGGAGAAATTGATACTGACGCCGTCTGTACGCTGAAAAAATAGGATGCATAAAACTGTTCCATTATCGTAACATCTTTTTGTAAATGCATTAAGGTTTTCCAATAAACAATCTGAGTATTGATGATTAAGCGGCCGGTTTGCATATCCTCGATTTTGGTGTTCCTCACAGATAACCGGCGTAAAGCAGCACTGTGCTTCACTGCGTGAGTGAGGGTACCGGAGGCGCAATCCGGGGAAAAGAGGGGTTCAAAGGTTGGGAGCACTTGTAACTCCACTGGTGTCGCGGGTGTCCATGGGCGGCGGCAATTGCTTACCATCAGGTGATCCGTCTGTTCGTCTGCCACCTATCACATAAAAAAAAATTGTTAGTCACGGTTGCAACAACACACACTTCTGTATTACAGTGCCTCGCGTACATACGTGAGTTTCCGTTTACAAGGTCAACGGAATAATAATCGAAAAGTTCTCTATTTGGCTATTGGATATTCATATACTGTTCAAAGAAAAATAATAGTATTATTTTTCTTTAAACGGTATAAATGCCAGAAAGTCGCGTGCGTGAGTGTGTTACGCACTAAGTACAACTAACTATTCTTCTTTGGGGAAGCTCTTGTTTCCGTGACTCAAGAAATACATTCGCGAGCAACCAAATCGACTCAGGACCTAATTTTCATACAAACACACTAACTTCACAGCCCTATACTTAAATATGAAAGTATATGTGCTTTAGTGATAATTTTAATGTTAATCGATGTCAAAAATATTTTTCAGCCTCTGGAAACATGACAATTTTCTTAAAATTAGTATTTTTTTAAGAAATCAACACGTTACTTTAATCTGTTAAAAATAATTAAAATTTGGACACTTTTGAAATCGATTTATAATAAAATTATCACTAAACACAGATACTTTCATATTTATAGGTCTCTGAAATTAGTACGTTTGTATGAAAATTAGGTCCTGAGTCGATTTGTTTGCTCGCGACTGTATATAGTTTAAGCGATAGACTGTCTTAGGGACAGAGGCATTTGATAAAATTCCGCCTTATGAAAGATGGCGCGCGCGCCACCCCGGAAATAAGCTCTCAGAGTTTAAGGGTTCGATTAGTTGACCGCTGTGATTACAACAGACTTACTATTACTTAAAAATGTAAAGATAATTTGGTAGATATAATTAAAGGAACACCACTTTACATCTCAATCTGTATTTAAATACCACTTTTTGCAGTTTTTCAATTTCCCAGTTTCATCATCAACCCATTTAAGTCCCCACTGCTGGGGCACGGGCCTCCCTCAATCACATGAGGGGTAATTGCCATACTCACCACGCTTGGCAGACGGGTTGGCGAGGGTTTAGATATAAATGCAGAGTTTTCCTTCTCTGGGTGCTGATGATCATGCCAGCAGCTTTACCTTAGTCGCCTTTTACGACACCTCGGTAAGAGTGAGGGTGGCCTATTCTACTCTGCCGGCGACCACACGGCCATTTCCCAGTTTACTACATTAGAACTAAAGCTTTGTATTTCGCGCAAACCTACATGTTTCATATGCACTAAATGCTCTGAGTAACGGTTCCCAAGTTTGAAGTACCCGATAAATGTCAGTCATACAAAGCTGCAAAAAGTTAAGGTACTGTTACACATGCTTAAAGCATTCTACTTTCGAGCAAGTGCTACTTAGTAGCATGTGTGGACGGACGTGCTTCTAATAAGCATTCTAGTTTTGAGCATGCACAGATATCGCACGCCGGCCGATTTTTGAGCTTGCTACCTACAGTGCGAGTGGAGGGGGGAGTGTGGAGGTATTCTTTGGCATGTGTAAACAGTTTGTGCCACCAAACACCGACACCACAATGTGAGCCACCGGATTTGAGTTAACTATGTGATAGGGCATAAATGAGCACACGAATCATAATAGGATGGAAACCAGTGCCGCCGCCCATGAACGCCCGCAATTCCTCTGGCAGTGAAGTTGAATCACAAAGGTACTGCCAAGCATTTTAAAAAGAATAACGACCTTTGAATGTTTAAAATTTCAAAAATATTCAATGATAACATTAGAGCGCATATATAAAACATGTTAAAATTATATTTCTAGCACCCACTCGCTTTTTGCATTTCAATGTAACGGCAATTTCAATTTCACATAAATCATAATTCAAGATCGGTTTAGTGTTTCCATGCAACATAATTTATGTACATATTTTATATATGTATATAATTATAATGCTAAAACCATAAACCTTCTTTTTGGTTTTGTTAGTCGGATAAAAAAGGAAAACATCAAGTGCAGAACCCACTCTTAATCGCATCGGGGCCACTTGACCAGTTTTTCGCAGTAATATCTCGCACTAATTCAGACTACGATTTAATGTCCCCAGACTCCAGTGGTTGCATTTGCAAGCGACTGTCCCGCTCGTCTCCTCAGCTGTAGAGCAGGACGGAGGCACAGTATAAACGTCCCGTCATGAATATTGAGTTAGCGCTGGCCCGGACCGCGGATTAGCCCACAGAGCTAAACAGATGAAAAGGACGTGGAACGAGGTTTTTCGGGAGATATGAAAAAGCGTAGGTATGACAATATATGCTTAGAGTTTTTAACGCAAAATAGACACGTTCTTTTCGCTAAACGTGTTTTATAAAACAATTATTGGTCTTTTTGGTATGATTTTGACCAAAAAAACTTTATATATTTTTATTAAACACATATATTTTATTAAATACATATATTTTTGATGTGATAAATAATTTGTTTGATGACTGAATGTGTACTCTCCTGTATACTTGAACCAATGAAGTAGCTTTATATAAAATCGTTTTTATACTAAGTGGTACTTTATAGAAGTGGTATTTGCGGTAATATCTAATTTAATTGTCTATCAAAGGTTTTTGACGTGATGTGTAAGGCAAAAAATATAAGCAAAGATTTTTCCTGTATAAGTTTCAACTTTTTGTAAAAACATTTATTTATTTCCATTTGTCGTATTTACGACTGCTATTAAAAATATATCTATGACTTAACAAAAAAAACATTTATATGCCATTTATTTACTAAGATAAATAATTAAAAACATTATATAGATGGTGTAATTTCGAACAGCATGTCTCTTAAAAGATATAATAGCAAATGTTTCATTAGGTCAAATCTATAAACTGATAAAGTATAAATATTCCGATAGGCAGCGGAATTATCTACGGGTATGTAAAACAAAAAAGACCCAAACAGTCCGCGCTAAAGTTCCTTTTTTTACGGATTTTGCTACATCCAGATATCGCTCCCTCCACGGTTAACGAAACAGTAAGATAAATCCAATACAATCCAACCCATAAACAGGGGAACCAGATCAAATGAATCCCACGACTAGACGCCGCGGCAAACTTCACCAATACTACCTGGAACCAATCCCTTCCAGAAAGCTTCGTTTCCAGCGCTCTTTTTCCCACCCTCGTTCATACTCTGGAATGAGCTTCCAGCCGCGGTGTTCCCTGATCGCTATGACATGTTCTTTTTTAAACGAGGTTTGAAAAGAGTACTTTTTCACTGTAGGCAGCGGCATGACTGTGCTCCGGCATTGTTGATGTCTATGATCAGTGGTTACCGTTTACCATCAGATGGGCCGCAAGCTCGTCTGCCTATTTTAAGCAATAAAAAAAAATCTTGTTTGCACGATTCAGATTTCCTCCTGATTTCATCGTGAGGAAACCTTTCCTCGCGATGTTCGCCGAGCTAATTGTAGAAAATATCCAATTTAAATTACATTTTGTAAATATGTAGACAAAGTTATGTGGGCTCTCCACCACGACCTAGGTTAATTTAACTTCGCTGGCTCGCAGTGTCCAACTCACATTATTATTAGCAGATAACCTATCTTCGATCAAGGTTACCGGTAGGTAACATCGACTGTTATTGACACGTCAATCCTCGCTATTATACTCGTAACATAGGGATATGTTACGAGTATTAGCGCTGATCTGATTGACGTGTCAATAACAGTCGATGAATCTTCATACTCTTGTTTACTAAGGTTACTCTTGAAAAACCTTCTACCCCCTATTTTAAAAAAGTTTACTTTTACGTCTTACTACTGCCACCTATATTGTGTCACAATGTCACTGAAATATGGCTCAAACATCGGCCGTATTACGCGACGCAAATAAATAAAGAGTAGATAAACAAAATGTTCGGGAGAAAATGCAACGATGTGTAACACATCGCGGGCATAAAGCGCCTGATGATAAACATGGGCCGGGTACAGGCCACGAGGCAGGGACGAGCGGAGGAGAAAGAGAGCAAAAAAAAATTATTATTAAAAAAACAAAATACCCGACTGCACACTAAAAAAAGAGTAAAACAAGCCCCACAATAATATTGATCAATCAAATGCTAAAAACTAATTATGTAATACCGTTTAAACAATACCTATATTAAAATACACTACAATATGTGTTCGTAATCGATGGTTAAATAAACAGAAACTTATTTTGAATACAAATTTACTGAATATAATTTATAAATGTTGATGGAAAGCATCGCAGGCGGGGACCAACAGAGGCTTACCAACAGAGGCTTATTTATAGTCATTTCGGTTGTGCACCATTTAGCAGAATTTTCGTTGGTGGCGGTCAAGGTGGTCCCCGCCTGCGATGCTTTCCATCAACATTTATAAATTATATTCAGTAAATTTGTATTCAAAATAAGTTTCTGTTTATTTAACTATCGATTACGAACACATATTGTAGTGTATTTTAATATAGGTATTGTTTAAACGGTATTACATAATTAGTTTTTAGCATTTGATTGATCAATATTATTGTGGGGCTTGTTTTACTCTTTTTTTAGTGTGCAGTCGGGTATTTTGTTTTTTTAATAATATTTTTTTTTATTTATAACTTTTTAGCTGTTTTTATTTAACGAAAATGTTGTAGATGTAGAAGACTATGTATATGTAAGTACCATTTTAAATTATTTCGACCACATTTGGCTTTAGATTACGAGTGATGTTACTCCGCAACATAAATTTACCGCCAATCTGGACTGTTGGTAGTGAAGAAGAAAAAGAATTAGGTGAGTCATTACTGCTGAAGATCCCGCAAACGTTTAAGTTCAGTTAAAGAACATTCGGGCTGTATACTCGAGCATATCCCCCTCCGCACCGCGCCGCGCGCCGCATGCTAGGCCACGCCCTATCTTTTTGCTTGCTAACGCATGAGTTGCTTTGCGTTGACGCAGAATTAACATGTTCCCGTGGGAATTTTGAGAAAAAACGTATCCTATATTAATTACTCCCGTGATTGAAATGAATCTAATGATACCGCATACATATTTTTTTAAAGGGAAATTTAGAAAAAATATTATTATGTCTTTATCCCGTGGGACTTTTAGGATAAAATGTATCCTATGACACTCCCGTAATCAAGACAAATCTAACGATACCTCATACATCAAAATCCATCAAGCCGTTTAGGCTACAGGAGGTCACAAAGGAAAAGACATACATACATACTTACATACACTCGAAAAACATTACCCTCCTTCTTTGGCAGTCGGGTAAAAATAAACCCACACTGAAGTCTTTTATTTCTTTCTTTATGTAATAGGTGGCAGATGAGCAGACGGATCACCTGATGGTAAGCAATTGCCGCCGCCCATGGACACCCGTGAAACCAGTGCAGTCGCAAATGCAAATTTCGTTCTGTCACACATCATAAAAAAACTGTGATCATCATGAAAGAAAAGTAGTTAGATAAATTCGCTCACCTATAACTCGCTCGCTTACCACACATAAAGTAAATGTCGTTTCTTTCCAAAACAAATCAGTTGTCTGTACCAAAAATGTATCAGTATCTTTGTTATCAGTATAGTAGTTATATCACTCTCAGGCCGAAGACTTATTTATAGTCAATATAAAAGTTTATTTTCCAATTCCAGGCTTCTAATGAGGCACGCGGGAAGTCACTCGATTTAAATTACATTTTATAAGACTTTATCTAAGATTCCCCAGTGAAAAGACTAGTAACGCTGTATAGTCGCTAGGTTTGAGTTAATTTAAAACGGTATTATCAATACCAAAGTATCTATTGTTACCTACAAATGTTTGGAAAATGGAAAATGTGCAAAAACGAATGAAAACATAGCGTTTTCATATACATATCTTCGATAAACCAAACCCGCGCGTGACAAAGACGAATAGCGGAAACGATTTGTTGAAAACAAACCAGTAACTGCAAATCCTTTCATAGAATTTGACTGTCACAAACAGCGTACTAAAATAAGATTTTACTATATTTAGTCTGAAACAATGTCAACATTTTATTTACCATATGCATGTTGAATGTTTTAGGCTCTTTTAGTGTAATACCATATTACAAAGGGTCGCGCTGAAGAAGTGTCGTTTTGTACACAATGAGAGCTCGGTTTATTTCGCAATTACGTAATTTCGCAGCAATTATGGTTTTATAGCAGTCTTGCTTGTACCTCAACCTGAACCGTTTGTAAGTAGCGCAACCTTTATGAGTCCTTCTTACCTCACTTATACTACTCACATTGTTTTTTCAAATAAAAGTAACGTACAAAGTAATAATTTTCGCTTATTTAGCACGTAGTTCAAACAGCGTTGTCCAGTTTACACCGAATATGCACTGTTAGAATTTACTGGCGCATAAACCTACTCTAATAAATCAATGCTTAGGTTTATAAACTTACTACCGTATGTTTTTTTTGTCTATAGAACTAACTGTTATATGGTAATCATCAAATAAACTGAGAAATCTTTCATCGTAAGTTTTTCTGCCATCATCTAACTCTCAACCTAACTTCAACTTCATAACTCCTTACGGTCTTCGGTGTCATCGAGGCCTTTTTTTAAACATTACATCAGGCAAACGAGCAGACGGCTCACCTGATGGTAAGTGAATTACCGCCGCCCATGGACATCTGCGACACACGGGGCATCACAGATGCGTTGCCGGCTCTTAAGCGAGGAATAAGCTCTTTTCTTGAAGATCACCAGGTCGTATTTGTCTTTTCTATTATATGAGATTATCTGTGTATCTTAACATCTACTTGATTAACTTTATAATTACTTTTGAACTTAAGCGATGATTCATTATAATGTTATTGTTATTATTACATGCAATACTAAATACTGTGCCTGAGGCGCATTTGGTAATGACCTTGCCTCATACGCCAAAGGATGTGGGTTTGACTTCCACCCTAAACAAACATCTGTGCGATGAATACTTTTCAGTGTCTGAATGAAATATATTTAAGTATTTTATTAGTATTAGTATTGTATTTCCGCTGTTGGTTCTGATATCCGTAACACAGGTGTTTGAACTAACTATCTCGGAGTCAGATCAATATATGTGATGTTGTGAAATATTTCTTTATTCCTCTATTGTCTGATACCCGTAACACAATCGCTACTTAGTACGAAACCAGGTCAATGTTTGAGAATTTGTATGAATTTATTTAACAAGTACCTTTTACTCACTAACTTTAATCATCAATTACCTACCATTGAGATTTGTATTGAAAAACGATTACCTGATTCCAAAAATGCGTCTAATGCCTGCTTTTCAGTCAGTAAGGTCTACAACCTAAGGTTTTTACTAAAATTTGGCTACATTCGCACAATTGGCACGTTATCGTGCCTAGGACCACATCCTTAGGGCTAGGGGATAAATCGTCGTATTAAAACTCGTTCCAGAATTTTAGGATTTTCGCGTTGCCGCAGCGCGTCCGGAACCGCTCGAAACGGCTCCATAATATAAACTACGACCTTTTTGTTACGACTCGCCAACTTTACACTTTGTTAGCGATACGTTTGAGGGTTATCTTTTAATCAAACGTTTTAGAGCTTGTTAGTAATAAAAAAATTTGGTGTACGATCAATTATAATATAATAATAATACGATGTATTTTTACTAATTTCGGTGAGGGGACTAGCGAGGAAACCTGCACGCATACATGATTCAGTCGATCTGGTTCCCCTGTTAAAGGGTTGCGAAGGTCAAACGGCAGTCGCTTTATTGTAATTAACGGACTCCCCAAATCTTGAAATATAGTCTAGGCGTAGAGTAAGCTCCAGAGCGACCATTTTGGACACAAACGGGAATCACACGCTAATAAGAAGAAGAGGTATGCGATCAAATACTTAACTTATTAATGGGCCGTGGGAGAGCAACGCTTCGGCATGAATGGGCCGTCTCGATCAAAGGGAAACCACGGCCTCACAGAAAAAAAGCGTGAAGCAGCACTGTGCTGTGATTCGCTGCGTGAGTGAGGGTACCGCAGGCCCAATCCGGGGGAAACGGGAGTTTAAAGGTTAGCAGCGCACTTGTGACTCCACTGGTGTCACGAGTGTCCATGGGCGGCGGCAATCGCTTACCATCAGGCGAACCGTCTGCTCGTCTACATAAAAATACTCGTGTAAACTTTGTACTCGTACGTAAAACCTCATACAATATCTGATACATAGACCTGACCCGTACTAAGTAGCTTAAGCATTACGAATATTAAACATCAAAGGAATCACAAACTTAGCAAAACATGGGCATATTACACCCTGGACAAATAGAAACTTTCACACACGCATATTTGTCCAGAATGGGAATTGAACCTGCGACACTTTATGTATGAGGTTTGGTCACTAACAAATGCGCCAAATGGGCCAGTCATGAGAGATAAGATTACAAAAAATTGTTGTAAGATTTAGTAAAACGATTTTTTTTAAATTTAGTATATCTTTTTGTAAATCTTATTTCTTGATATCAGAAGCGATAATGGTCAAATGATTAAATTCTCTAAGAAAGTATTAATTAGTTTTGGTTATAAAATAATAAAGCTTAGCTAATTTAAAATAATTACAACCAATGGTTATCTGGAAGAAATCGCTACAAGTGATAAGACCGCCTCGTTGTACTGTCTGGTGACAACACCAGACAGTACAATGAGGTACAAAAAAAAAACAAAATACTAGTATGATGACTACAAAGTCATCATACTAGTATTTTTTTTTTATATGAGAGGTGGCACACGAGCACCTGATGGTAAGCAATTCCGCCGCCCATGGACACCCGCAATCAGTGGAGTCACAAGTGCGCTGCCAACCTTTGTTTTTATGCAAAAAAAGATACGTCTACTATTAATGAAATATATTTAAGTATTTTATTAGTATTAGTATTGTATTTCCGCTGTTGGTTCTGATATCCGTAACACAGGTGTTTGAACTAACTATCTCGGAGTCAGATCAATATATGTGATGTTGTGAAATATTTCTTTATTCCTCTATTGTCTGATACCCGTAACACAATCGCTACTTAGTACGAAACCAGATCAATGTTTGAGAATTCGTATGAATTTATTAAACAAGTACCTTTTACTCACAAACTTTAATCATCAATTACCTACCATTGAGATTTGTATTGAAAAACGATTACCTGATTCCAAAAATGCGTTTAATGCCTGCTTTTCAGTCAGTAAGGTCTACAACCTAAGGTTTTTAGTAAAATTTGGCTACATTCGTACAATTGGCGTGTTATCGTGCCTAGGACCACAACCTTAGGGCTAGGGGATAAATCGTCGTATTAAAACTCGTTCCAGAATTTTAGGATTTTCGCGTTGCCACAGCGCGTCCGGAGCCGCTCGAAACGGCTCCATAATATAAACTACGACCTTTTTGTTACGACTCGCCAACTTTACACTTTGTTAGCGATACGTTTGAGGGTTATCTTTTAATCAAACGTTTTAGAGCTTTTAGTAATAAAAACATTTGGTGTACGATCAATTATAATATAATTATAATATAATAATAATACAATGTACTTTTACAAATTTCGGTGAGGGGACTCGTGAGGAAACCTGCACGTATACATGATGCAGTCGATCTGGTTCCCCTGTTAAAGGGTTGCGAAGGTCAAACGACAGTCGCTTTATTGTAATTAAAGGACTCCCCAAATCGTGAAATATAGTCAAAGCGTAGAGTAAGCTCCAGAGCGACCATTTTGAACGCAAACGGAAATCACACGCAAATAAGAAGAAGAAGAGGTATACGATCAAATACTCAACTTATTAATGGGACAGTGAGAAAGCCACGCTTCGGCATGAATGGGCCGTCTCGATCAAAGCGAAACCACGGCCTCACAGAAAACAAGCGTGAAGCAGCACTGTGCTGTGTTTCGCTGCGTGAGTGAGGGTACCGCAGCCCCAATCCGGGGGAAACGGGGGTTTAAAGGTTAGCAGAGCACTTGTGACTCCACTGGTGTTGCGAGTGTCCATGGGCGGCGGCAATCGCTTACCATCAGGCGAACCGTCTGTTCGTCTACCACCTATCACATAAATAAATAAATAAATAATAAATAATAAAAATCTTTATTTTCAAATAGGTTACATTGGCATCAACAGTGGCTGGAGCCTCCTTGTAAGCATGGCATTGCTTGTGTCAGAAGGCACCGCTTTTCTATAGACATGACAAGTTACCATTGTTACCTATATACTTAACAACAAACTACAAAAAGCAGAATCAAACAATAATTGGTTAGAATAAAAATACTAGTGTAAACTTTGTACTCGTACGTAAAGCCACATACAGTATCTGATACATAGACCTGATCCGTACTAAGTAGCTTAAGCATTACGAATATTAAACATCAAAGGAATTACAAACTTAGCAAAACATGGGCATATTACACCCTGGACAAATAAAAACTTTCACACACGTATATTTGTCCAGAGTGGGAATTGAACTTGCGACACTTTACGTATGAGATTTGTTCACTAACAAATGCGCCAAATGCGACCAGTCATAACTAGCATAAGAACACAAGATTTAGTACAACGATTTCTGATAAGAAATTTTTAGTACTGATTTGTAAATCTTTTTTCTTGATATCAGGAGCGATAATGGTCAAATGATTAAAATCTCTATGAAAGTTTTTATTATTTTAGTTAAAAATAATAAAGCTTAGGTAATTTAAAAGTATTACAACCAATGGTTGTCTGGAAGAAATCGCTACAAGCGATAAGACCTCCTTATTGTACTGTCTGGTGTTGTTGTATCATACTAGTATTTTGTTTTTGTGCAAAAAAGAATATCTAACTATTTTTTTATGATAGGTGGCAAACGAGCCGACGGATTACCTAATGGTAAGCGATTACTGCTGCCCATAGACACCTGCAACACCAGTGGTGTCACAAGTGCGCTGCTTATCTTTTAAGCCCCTTGCCCCTGGATTGGGCCTCCGGATCTATCTATCGTGATTTCCATATCAAGAGTATTTGTTACAAATAGATTATCGGCATTGGATAAGAATTACCATGAAATTTCTGTTTGTTACTAAGTTTAGCTTCTCTAATCTTATATTACATTTCGCTGTGCTGCATGATGTTTAACATGCAGCACGGCGAAATGTTTAATGCTCTTAATATAACGCATGTAACCATTTCGGTATTGGTTAAGCTAGTTCTTAATTTACCTAGTATTAACAAAACCGGTTTCGACGACTGCTTGTTATTATGTGTTAGTCACTCTGCATGCCGTGGCAGCCTTTAATTAAGGCATCACTATATCATGTATTTAAATTATAAGTTAAGATTGTAAAGTGTATGCTTTGTTGGTTGTCCTTAAATAAATAAATAAATAAAAAATAAACATTACCTGAATACATTTAAAAGGACACGCACCACAACAAAGTTCGATAGCATGTCATTTGTAGCGCATTATGCATGGCCGCTCGTAGCTCAGAGCTGTTCTTGCCGCGTTTTGTTTGTTTGCGACCGTTTTTGTTTGAGCTTTACGAGGGCATTATGATAAACACACATTGTGTCCTAAACCTACATTATATTCATAATAAACCGGCATCGTTTGTGGAATGGCCACTCATTGTTTCGTGCAAAAACTTGGCGGTAACAATGGAGTCGGGCGGGCGGTGTGTGCGCCACCCTTATGAGGAAAAGGCACATACATGTCTAGATTTTAAAATTCTTTTATATAGTTCTCGTACATTATGAGGACGGACATCGTTTTTGTGTTAAAATAAAGAAAGCAATTTTTAAAACTTCAGAAATCTCGCAGGATTAAACTCTCAGTTTTAACTATATACGCAAACTAAGCAGACAAATGTCAACGTGTGACTGACCGGATGGCGCAATTAGTAGTGACCCTGCCTCATGCGCCAAAGGTCGTGGGTTCGATCCCCACCCTGGACAAACATTCGTGCGATGAACACTTGTGTTTGTTCAGTGTCTGGGTGTAATATATGTATTTAAGTATATATTTGTGTTCCTCTGTTGTCTGATACCTGTAACACAAGTGCTTAAGCTACTTAGTACGGAATCAGGTCAACCTATGAGATGTTGTGAGAATTCATATTATTATTATTATTCCTATATATTTATGCACCCTAAACAGCCTGTGCCTATTCATAGAAAGCCATACTTAAGAACCCTAAAAACCACGCGAAGCCGTTAGTACGGGTGGGACGTGCTTGTACCGCACCCGTATAGAATCTGCTTTAGGGCCGGTTGGGTTTATTTCACACTCTGTGACTTTTTTTCCGAAAATGGCACATTCCGTTTAAAGCGAGCATTTTCTAGTTGCATGATTTTTGTTCTTTTTTAACCCCCGACGCAAAGACGACGGGTTGTTGGATAAGTTTGCCGTGTCTGGGTGTGTGTGTGTGGGCCGCATGCTCGTCTGCCTATTATTCGCAATAAAAATCATCCACTATCGAAACTCTAACAGCTGATTTGCTATTTTGTATGGGCATGTGAAAAAAAGTGATAGATTTTGTCGGTTAGGCATCAATAGTACTCGTAGTTTTTACATGCACCTTCTTCTAATACCACTGTAACTACTGGTTATATGAACACAAAATTTCCTGTTTTAAAGACAACGCGTTTGAAAGAACTACAAAATACAAATATCTCTACAATTCAATTTCTTTACAAAGTAACCATAAAATGTATATTAAAAATGTTTAATAACTTCGTGTCCGAAACCCATCAAATACTTGCAAAACAAACAATTTTCGACATCAAATACGAAGAATGCTTTCAAAATTTCTTTACAAAGTTACGTTAATTTTATAAATAAACACGTCGTTTAGAAATGGACCCGTTGAAGAACAGCGTTTCATGTTTTTCAGGTCTGACAGCGGTGGAGGCTTCGCGGACGCGCTACGTCTTGGCCGGGCGGACACCGTGGGCGGGCGGACACAAAGCGTCGGGGATGGACGCGTGGACAGACGCCCGGACGCCTCGATTATGCTACGTCTGTTAAAGCTTTCAGGGAAAATTTACTTTGTGTAAGTGTTAAATAAACGTTTAAAATTGAGGAATAGGATAAATTATTGGACCACGTAATGCGTTTGGTAATAATAAATTCGACTGTGTGCCCGTGACCGTCTGGATAAACGCACTCGTAGTTATATTTTTGCAAATGAAAACTTTGTTGGATGACATATGCAGGCGTGAGTTTAAAATTTAATGGCATGGGTTGTATTTTACATAATCATCGTCAATCATCGTCATTTTTTTATGCTAGAGGCGACAAACGAGCAAGCGAGTCACCTGATGGAAAGTAATCATCGCCGCCCATAAACATTCGCGAAATCAGAGAGATCGCTAATGTGTTTTGCTACCTTTTTAAAAAGGAGTACGCTCTTCTCTTGAAGGTCCTAAGTCACAGCCGTCGGGAAATACTAATAAACGGTAGAAAGTTCGGCGAAAAACCGTATTAGACCACCATCCATCGAGATGATGGGGATGTAATTATAATCGCTTGCGTATGGTTTGATGTAAGAATTCAGCTGCAGGGTTGCCGTTCAGAAATAAATAAAAAATAAAAAAGTAGTGGTAAAAGGAATACAGGCTATTAATCCTATAATATTTTTTTTTGATATGTCGCATTTTGAGAGTTATAAATACCGAGAAGAGTATATATCATGTTCAGAAAGCCTAAAAACATGAATTGTGTTCTAATTTTTATATCATTTTTTCGATGTAATGTTGTCAATGTAGTTAGACCACACTTATACATAATACCATTAAACAATTTTTACATTTGCACAACTCTTATTAATTAATTTAATGGTATGAGAAAAGATGACACTTAAATACATTTAAAAGCCTTTAACATAATGCATAGGTCACGTAAACTCACATAAGGAAAACAACATTTAATTCTGTCACGCCAACTGCTTGACCTCACACAAAGTTTGCGCGAAGGCTCACGCCTTCGAGAAATAGCAGAAAATAGCTACAGCGTAATAGGTCCAAGCTATTTTATTGTTTTATTTACCCCCTAGTTTCCTCGGGCTTCATCTTTATGAACTTTAGCTCTTTAATTTTATTTCTTGTTTGCGCTAGGTACAAACCTCCTGCAGTCCTGGCCACCGACAGCCACTTAACTTCACGGGGCAATGCGGCCGTAACTCACGGACTTTGTTATAGTTAAATCTTGATCCAAGTCTAATAGCTTCAGGTACTTTACACGACACGAGCTGAAATGTAGCACTTCTTAAATACTATGCATATGTGAAGTTAAATAAAACAAGTCATTAATATCACCGAGTGTAAATAGTCTGTGATTTTTTTTCGTATAGCCAGACATTTGACCACAATCTCACCTGATGGTAAGGGATGATGTGTTCGAGAGTGGATCATGTCTGTCAAGTAACAGCCTAAATACTTTTCTCTTAAAATCGTAATAACAGTGTCCCGGAAACCCTTTTCAGCCGGTAGAATATTTTACTCCTTAGCTATAAACAACGAAATGTACATTGGAACCGTTTGATACGAATGATTGGTATTTTAACAACATAAGGGGAATTGTATTATGTGATACTAATTACTGTAAAAGTAAATACTTCTCAAATAAATCTTACAACTTCACTAGACGTACACATCCGCAACTCAACAATAAAGCCAGCTCGACAATATTGGCTTTACTTGAAATAAATACTGCTGTGCGACGCGCCCCGCCCGCCCCGGTTGTTCTGACACAAAGCACGGACTGGCCCAGTTCGAGACCAGCCGATTGGTTTTACAACGGTGTATTATTATCCGTCGTCTTTTTAATTTAAGTTCTACGTCACACAAGCAACCATTTGATGCTTTGCTTCAAAATATTTCAAATTATGTATTATAAAAACAATTTTATTTTTATGAGTAAATTTCTAAATATTTACTTACTATCTTTACGTCTAAAGTCTATAAAATTACAGTCAACAGTCAATTCAAATGGCACAATAGGTGAAATACTCCGTAATATTTATAAATGTGGAGTTCAAACAAATGAAACAAATCCACAAAGAAATATTTGTAATTTAAAGAAAGAAGGATAGAGTTGTATCCTAAATAAATAAAAACCGTTTAATGTAGGAGTCGATATTATGACAATATTTAGTTTAACCGCAAACTCAATATGCAAAATCCATAAAAAATACGAAATGTTTATTTAAGTTATGTACATACAATAATTTTCATAAAAGGTTTGGTTGTGTAGCTTGTGTTAGGAGAAGCCGCTCTTCTAAAATCGTTTCCAAATATATTTTGTGATGAAGTACTACTAAATTCAAGAAAATTTATTTCTAAAACAGTTGAAAAAGAATCATAATCACTTACCATCAGGTGCTCCGTTGGCTCGTCTGCCAACTATCACATAAAAAATGATAGAGCGGTGAGGCTACGAAGCAAATCTCGTATTAACAGTCTAGAAATTTCTCATCCACAATATTAGTATGAACCGAGTTAAATTGCGTTAGTGTTATTGGCTGGGTTGTCCTGGGCAAGGTGAGCAATTAACCGCCAGAAGAAGAGATTTCCAATTTAAATAGGGCCCTCGAGCGGCGCGACTCACGTACCTTATTAAATACTCGCACCTTTACAGAAATATCTGTTGAGGATCGACGGCTGGACCAGCCACTTTTGTACTGTTAAAGTTTTTATACTTTTTTACTGATTTTGATATATGTATATTTGTTTTGCTTGATTGTCTTTATGCGAAATGTGAGACCTTGAAGTGGAAAATAATATAGTATTTGCTGATACCAGTGCATTATTGGCATACGTTCACCAGAGTTTTATAAACAGTCCAATCACCACAATACCCGTTCTTTGAGTATGTAAGGTTGTTTGGTTACTGGTAATAGGAAAATATTACATCATTTTTTTTAATCCTTCACTTATACTTTTTTACTTGTGAAATCTTTATCTCCTAGGATACGAGCTGACTTGACAAAAAATATTTTATTAAGTATCGTGCAACAGCGTGTAATGTTAAAAAAATTAAATAGCACACATAAATAGTAAACTTTTAAAGACATCCGACGCGACGGCCACCAGAGCCAGTATTGAATAAAGAAAAATGGATATTCTTAATCAATATTAGTTATGTAGGTATACGGGGTGTATCTTTGAACATTCCAATATCTATAACCACAATCATTCTGAACAACATTTGTTCTACGACTTTCATCGAAAATTCTTTCGACTCCCCACACAAAATGAACAAGTCTCGTAACCTTCTTGGTATAAACTGTTGAATTTTTTATGCGAATTTCCATAAGTTATAGAACAAATGTTGAACAGAATGGAATCAAAGATTCTGATTTTGAAGCTTGGTATCACGATAGATGCAAAATTGCAGTGGGGTCCCAATATTGTTGCATTGGCAGGAAGACTTAGGCGTCTGACTGATTTCGAGACGGCAATACTGGTCTATTTCAGCTATTTCCACAGTGTGATGTCATATGGTCTACTGTTGTGGGAGTCTGCTGCTGACTAACAAACTATTTTTGTATTACAGAAAAGGGCCATCCGCGCTATATATAGCCTTAGATCACGTGACTCACTTCGGGAAACATTTAATGAAATAAATATTTTAACCGTGGCTTCCTAGTTTATCCTCGACTGCATTATACGACTGCATTGTACGTAAGAACTTGCACACTTTTCCAAAAAAGTCCGATAGACATAGTCTTAACACCAGAAATATGTATATATGTAGACTAGCCGTCCCAGCCCTAGGACTTCATAAAATTGGTAATTTAATCGTTGGTTTAAGTATTAAGATCCCTACCTATCACTCGATAAGTTTAAGAAAAGGTACTATAGTGTACAACACTATTTAAATGATAAGAAATCTTGGTCATGTTAATAGACAGTTAATCCATATTAATATTATGATTTTTTTTTACCTCACATACATTGATTTATCTCCGAGATAGGTAGCTCAAGCACCTCTGTTACGGATATCAGAATCAACAGTGGGGTTACAAATATATACATATAATACTTTTCTTTTGTAAATACATACTTATAATACATAGGAAACACCCGATAATCGATTAATCTTTTGAGTTGTTATTCACATTAGTCTGTTAACTTTGATAGTTGTATTTTTTTCTCTTCTCAGTTGAAACTATGTAACATCACCAATATTTGAAAAGAGTAACTACTGAGTTTCTTGCTGGTATCTTCTCAGTAGAAATCGACATTCCGAACCAGCGGTAGATATTTTGATAATCAAAGTGTTCTGTGTGGACCTAAATTGAATAAATATTTTTTTTATCATTTATCTTTATAGTCTAGTCATGTTAGCGAATGTTTGAAAGAGAGCTGCAAAAGCCTATCGGAGCCTCGGACAGGTCATCGATTGTGGTTATTAATGAGGGTAGTTAGCGAAGTCTCACTTGTTGAGTGCAGAGGCATGTCGCGGCCTACGCGCTCTGAGACTGTAATACGTCACAGTAATATTTTTGCCCGCGATATTCAAGCACAAAATAGTAGACACACTGCGCAGGCTGCCTACACCACGTGCTCAACGTGACGCATCAACATAATTTTGGCGATATGAGACATTTGTTAAAAAAGTACAACGGTGAATGGAAAAAAAAATGCTTCCAAAAAGTATACATAATACAATAATTACAATTTCCGAGTTTGGAATCTCCTTTTAAGTGTATACACTTGTGCCAGGAGAGTCAGCTCTCTTATTAGTACGAGAGCCCACGACCAAAATTTTTGTCTCATAGCAATACGGCCAAAACCGCATCAAATCGATAGATACGATTATCTTGAACTCGAAAATACCAATATCAGACATTTTCCGCGTAGCGTTTGATCTGACCGAATTTTCAAAATTGTCAAAGAATTTTGCCGAACTGCATCATAGCAATATGTCTGATTTGCAGACTGTAGTTGAATGGTAGTTTTGAGATACCGGAAACATATTTTTCAGACGTTAGTGGTGTAGCGCAAACCCGTAAAATCACTAACAAAAATAAAAAATGAGACAAAAAAAATGTCTCATAGCAATACGTCTGAAAATCTTTTTTATTAGTAAATTTTGGTTATTTGATGCGAACAAAACAATTTTCAGACGGAAATGTGAACGCATTAAATTTTGAGACCGTTTTGAAAATGTTAACAAATTTGACCGATCGGTATCATAGCAATATGTCTGAAAATTGTTGGACATGATAAAATAAGTTGTCCACATGTGCAAAAAATGTATATCAGACAAATTAAGTGTAGTACCTTCTCTATCAGACAACTTTTCGATACCCAGATATCATTTAAAAATCGTATTGAGGCATCTTGAATTTTCTGTTACAAATCAATGAATACGTTGCGACCCTGAATTTATTAGATGATAATTAACAAAGAATTTACCCGAAACCGTAACTTTGAAGTTGAAGGACTGAAATAAATCGCACAAAAGGAAACTAGGATGAAGTTGAAAAAAAAAAACGGTTTATTTAAAGGAATAAGGACTTCAAAAGATACAGGGTGAAAATTCCAGAAAATTTGGCCGAGAATAATCAAATAGAGATTTTTTTTATTGAGATCAGATCCCGTGATTACCAGCAAGCAGAAATCTAAGAAAAGAAATCCTCAGACTCTTCCAAAAGAAATCTTAAATTTATTAAAAGATCCATCTTCAAACATAAATTCCGATAAAGTAACGCATATCGATGACGAAGATGATGATGATGAAGATGATGTTGATGAAGATGATGATGATGCGCTAGCATATCTTTAGAATAGTAGGTTCAGAATAATTTTAATAAAATATAAGCGATTGTTTACGTCTTTTTGTTTCATTATTTGTGTTAAATTACCTAAAAAACATACATTTATGTATTTAAAGTCATATAAATGATTCTAAATCATCGAAAACATTATTTTATTTCAATTTAGTGACTACAAAAGCCATTTAGCCAGTAAACTGATTTAATGCCAGAAATAAGGGTATCTTGCCCCAGTGTGCGTCGGTCAGGCGACTCCGAAACGTTATTTTCGTTTTTGGGAGTATATGCTACACTGAAAGTGTCTGAAAACAGGTTTTTGGTAATCCTAACAGCAATACAAAAAGTTGAAAAAAAAAATTATCCGTATTGCTATGATACAGGTCGGCTAAATTTTTTGACATTTTCAAAAATGCGCTCAGGCTATATGCTACGCGCAAAATGTCTGAAAACAAACTTTTTCGAAATACAATTATAAAATCTATGTACATTTTCACTATCAGACGTATTGCTATAATACCGACTGTCTTTTTTTATTGACACAGCAGAAATGGCCTCCCACGCAGTTGCTACACTTTCGACCGTTACTACACGCCTAGTCGGGTTCAGAATCATACAATCTAACGATTTTATAGGGTTTTTGCCGTATTGCTATGATACATGGTTTTGGTCGTGGGCTCTCGTACTATATAACATGAGGTGTTACAAATAAGCATCAAAGAGAATAAAAAATAATTTAATTTAAATTTGAATCCATAAATTATTATTTTTTTTAGATGTACTAGTACAATATTATCCTATTACGAATACATTATGTCTTTCCTGTACCCAAGAGTTGTCTGGAAGAAATCGCTACAAGCTATAAGCCCGCCTTATTGTACTGTCTGTTGTTGTATCATACTTGTATTTTGTTTTTGTGCAATATAACATATCTACTTGTCTATCTATCTTCGTAGTTACAAGTAATCATAATAATTCTTATTATTGCCCAAAGTGACGACTGTTAGCAATTTAAAAAAAGAAGGTTACAAAAAGGAAGGGTAGGTTGTAGGAAGAAATTAGAACATTTTTGTCCCGACAATCGGTGAAGTTCTAAAACCACGTAACTAATTTTAAGCAAATTTCAGGAAAGCCAAAAAACTAATCCGAGACTTACGTGCTTACTTATGAATTGTTGACTTCCGTTTTGTTACCTATTCAACATTTATAAGGCTTTGGATGGCCGTAACTGAATTCTGATTGAAAAAAAACGATCCGTCTTCCAAGTCTCTAATGAATGGTATCAAAATGTCATAACCACCACCAATAAATTATTGAAAAAAAAGAAAAAAAATGTGACTTACAAACCCACGAGTGTGAGTATAGACGCAAATAGTGTGCGAGCGAGAAGTGAATAGATGCGCCGCCATTTCTGCTCCCATTCTTTATCCGCACGGGTTATACGTGATTATCTTAAAGCGTAGGTCATTTTATGACTTCCATGCTGCATTTTTCGTAATTTTAAAGGTTTTTATTGCTCGTATCTTGATTCTGATTGCGAAATGACGCGTCTATGGATTCTCTAGCGAATGGCATCGAAATGTCAAAACTGCCAAAAACTTACTTAGGTGGTGTTAGAACTCCATCGACGATATGTACTTTTCTTTATGGATTCACCGTTGTACTTTTTTAAAAAATGTCTCATAATCGTCACAATTCATCCCAATCTATTGGCGGCGCTAATTTCGTCGATGCGTCACCTTAACACGCCGTGGGTTAGCGTGACATAGAAACAGAGAGACAGGTTACGATATACTGCCTAGTCGCGTACGTCAACCAACACTTCAATATCAATGTTTTGTGTTTTTATTTTGATTTTAGTGTCGAAAACCAAAGCTACTTTTAAAAATTACAATATATACCTTCAAGTTTCGTATAGTTTCTCGGTTTAGACGGATCGTCTTGTACGACATTTTGGATTTATTTATTTATTTGGATAGGTGTTTTGAATCAAAATTACAGCTTATATGTAATAAATCAACTCTTTGATTTAATCTCTTAGCCGATAGCCTTTTGAAATTATCCAATAGTATGAATTCCAAAATGAAAATGAAGCAGAATGAACTAAAGCTAAAATGTGACGTCACTCGCATAGTTCCCGAATAGTTGGTTAGAGTCCTCCCGCTCCGTCCGTCAGTGTTGCCAATCAACAGTCAAATATCGGTAGATTTTTTTCATCATATAGTGTATTCCCAAAGCTGTCGCATTGGAGCTCAGGGCATGCTTAGACCGTGATTCAGTATTTAGTGAGTCTGATAATTATACTGGAGCGACTGCCGTCTGAACTTTGCAACCCTTTTACGGGAGAAATAGTGCTTGTTCACGTTGAACGCGCGGGCACGATCGCGGCGTCGCTAGCTTGCCCGCTACTTAGACCGCACGTGCGTTTCGTATGTGAACACTTCCATATTACGCCATATGTTTGATATTTCGCAACCACGTCCGCCACCGCGCCCGCGCGTTAACTTG
This sequence comes from Marasmia exigua, assembly GCA_019059595.1. NCBI lineage: Eukaryota > Metazoa > Arthropoda > Insecta > Lepidoptera > Crambidae > Marasmia > Marasmia exigua. Next base: position 911,091 of record CM032468.1, on the reverse strand, counting down.
AACAAGCATTTAGACGAATTGAATCACGAGTACACGTTGCAAAAGATATCCGAAAGATGTTATCTACAGTAAATCTTATTTACATTATTCAGATATGAGATTTAGGTAGCGTTACAACACTGACTTAATACGAACAAAATAAAGTATTAAGTTACCCTTGCAATAATTTATTTATTTATTATGGCATACACTACAGGTTACAATCTTAACTTATATTAAATAGTAACATAAAATAATAATTGTACTAGATATAAACCCAAAAGCGTGTACACACAGCATGAATTATAATTAGCACGTAAACAACGAAAGAAAAACTAGAAAACAAAATCAAACGAAGTACCTAGGTTAGTTCAGTGGAGAATATATTTTACAGTGTACCTAAATGCAACATATTTATTTATAAAAATATCCAGCTCATCGTGGTCGAGTAACAACTCGTTATAGTAACGACACATCCTAACTATTGGGTTATAGTATGACGTGTTGTTCTTAAATGTCTGCAGAGTGAAAAGTTTTTTTCGGTTTCGCATAAGAAGTTTAGTGTTGAAGTTTATTAATTTAAGTAGATTTGGGGCATCAAATTTGTAGTGGATGATTTTGTATAAGATAAGGAGATCTATTTGCCTACGGCGCGTTTCTAGAGAAGTGACATTGAAATGACGACACCTGTCTCAGTACGAGGCGAGCTTGCGACCAACGCCCGCACGGTATGCTGCAATCCTTAAACATTTCTTTTGAATGTTCTCGATCTTATCAGAGTGGACCTTATAGTTAGGAGACCATACAACACATCCATACTCGAGACGACTTCGAATAAGGCTATTAAACAAGTAAATTAAGCAGTCAGGATCTTTGAAACGCACAGTGCTTCTGGCGATAAAGCCTAGGGTTTTAAGGCATTTCATGGTGATGCTCTCATAGTGCTCCTTAAATGTCAACTGCTCATCAAAAATAACCCCCAAATCTGCGATCGCTGAGGTCCGTTGCAGATTCTCATCGCTCAATGTATAGTTAAAATTAATTTTATTTTTTCTTTTTTTGGTAAAAGATATTATTTGGGGATAGACATTTTTTAGGGTTCAGAAACATTTTGTTTTGTAGACACCAGTTATTTATTACGTAATTTATTTATAATGCTAAATTAATATCAATTCTATGTCGTTTAAATCTGCGAATTATATGTTTGTTAGTATTGATAGCAAAAATAAGCAAAATCATAGTATTATTTTATATTATTGACAGGTTATCAATTCGCAGATTGTTAGTATTGATACCTCGGTACACACATCACATAACACAGTGGTGTTATCGATAATGTTGTTCTTAAATTAAAACTATCGCTATCGATACATCGGCAACCCTATCCAACGGTCACCTGGCGAGACTCCGCACTAACAATATATATTAACTCGGAGATCCGGAGAGAGCTGCATAGCTCTGGCGTTAATCCCATTCCACTGGCATTAACAATAAAACGCGTTTAAATATATCAACACTTGTTCTATTTACTTATTTACCGGATTATATTTCTGGTGTTTGTATGTATTATAAGTATGTATTTACAAAAGAAAAAATAAAAAAATAAAATAAAAATAAAATAAAATAAAAATCTTTTATTTACCATAAAAAGTACAGTCTTGTTCACTTATTTCTATTGGCTCTGCACTAAACAAAAGTGTTTGTGTCGCAGCAGCCAAGAACGATTTACAGTGTTGACTTGCTGGTGGCGTTAGACATTAGGTTCGGATTAACATTTTAAAGATTGATAATTTATAAGTAATTAAACATTAACAAACAACAAAAGTACTTATTATATGTATATATTTGTAATTCCGCTGTTGATTCTGATATCCGTAACACAGGTGCTTGAGCTACCTATCTCGGAGTCAGATCAATGTAGGTAATGTTGTGAAATATTAAAAAAAAAATTACCGGCGTGAAGCAGTGCATGCGCTGTGTTTCGCTGCGTGAATGAGGGTACCGGAGGCCCAATCCAGGGGAAGGGGGGTTAAAAGGTAAGCAGCGCACTTGTGACACCACTAGTGTTGCAGGTGTCCATGGGCGGCGGTAATCGCTTACCATCAGGTGATCTGTCAGCTCGTCTACCACCTATGTCATAAAAAAACAATTATAAGACCTACCCACATGTGCGAAAATACGAGTAACTTCGCCTATGTCAAGTTTAAATTAATTATTGACTAACTAACTAGTTTGTCAACATAGGTTCGCCATATTTGGCCAAGTGCCTACTACTACTGGGTAATTTAATGTTGTAATAAGTTATGGAAAAAAAACAGATTTAAATAATTAAGACAACAAATTCCTAGAAACAAATGTAACAAATAGAGTTGACTAAAATATATTTATTTTCAACTATCAACTTTATTCCAAGTAATCAATGTTTTTGTTCCGCAGTCGAATGGAATATAAAAATTGATAAATGGACCTCCATCGCTTCGGTAACTGATACTCGTGAAACGCCAACCGGGATTATTTCATAATCATACATAGATTGGCTCACATCGATTTTTGATTACGATAGCCGGCGGAATAACAGGGCATGATTGCGAGCCACAAAGAGTGATATGGACAGACGGCTAAATATGCATGAGCTGTTGATATGCATGAGGTGCCGATTAACGTCCCCGCCGCGCTGTAAACAGGACCCAGCGGTCAGCGGTCGGTGCCCAACCAGTGACGTATCTCATCTATCGTGTTATCATTTATTTATTTTAATTTTAATTGAATTTTTAATTACAAAATGCTTAATTTACATAATATATGGTTACAAAGATTCTATAACTAATAAACTATTCATAGGTATTCGCATATGGATAGACTTTATATAATTTTGTAGGCAGGCCATAGAGGCTGAACAGATCAATGACCTTAGTTTGTCTAGATTTGAAATTATTTAACAGTTTAATTTAATATATTTCGTCTTTAATATTACTTTAATTCATTTCAATTCGAATTGTGTCAAATGTATTCAAATCAATTTAATTGCATGATAACTAAATAACAAAAAAATATTAATAAAATTAATATAATGATTAAGAATATTGGAATTAGTTGTACTTTATCTCATAGTAAGTGAACAATTATAACTATAAACTTTAAGTTTTTATGAGAAATAAATATCTTTAACCTTAATTATGTAAACCATGTCTACAATGCAAAATTTAACTACCACTTCAATGCAAATAGAAGAAAAATTACTTTACAAAATTACGTTCTTGAGGCACATTTGGAGTGGGGGCCGAAAAGCTCTGAAGCCAGTAGTTTAGATATTGTTTTAGGAGTAGTCTGGAATAATTCCAGCTCACTGTAATTTTTCACTACATGATTAAAGGAGTTAACTGCGCGTATGAATAAGGAATTTCGACGGTAATTAGTGTTAGCTCTGGGTATTGCTAGCGGTTGAGGACGTCTACACGGTAGTTTGCGTGGGACCCATATATTATATGTTGTAACAGTTCAGGACAATCAAAAGAGCCATTTACTGTTTTCAAAAGCATGCTAAATCAGAAGTGTTTCTTCTAACTTCTATTGGTAAGAAGTGGTATCTTTTACATCTCGTTTCATAGCCGTGATCTATTTGCCTTGGAGGTAAGAAACTTTTTTTGAATGGATTCAATACGGGAGAGATAAACGTTATATGGGGATTCCATACTACAGAGGTATACTCGAGGATAGTTGCGTCCAAAGTTGTTGCTTTTGAGTCTAGAGTACCCTTGGACCATTTTCCAGGATGCGAGGGGTCTGGTAACTACAATGAAGCGAACTGCATATGACCTACAAACCTCTTAGAAATTAGACCAACCGAATCGTAGTTACACGTTCAGCGTTTTGAGAAAAAATAAGAAATATGCAAGTTTTCTCACGATGTTTTCCTTCACCGTCGAGACAATGGTATATATGCGCACATATAGTAGAAAAATCCTGAGGCGCCTGCTCTGACTCGAAACTAAGACTTCCCATAAGGGAGTAACATGTTCTTATCCACTCCCCAACAGTACCATAATATCCTAAAACCGTTTACGGCTACGGCGGCCAATCTCAACGATCAGCCACGTAGGCAAGGATATTTTATAGTGCTCAAGTGTGTGCGCAAACACAAGTGCACTCTCATATTCCAATGGGACACTACTGTGACACGACCGGAAAGGGATCGGGCGCAGGACCAACAGCTTAACGTGCTTTCCGAGGCACGGGGTACAAGACCGCCAACTTTTATACTCCGGGCTGCCACTAAGAATTTCTTACCGAAAACTTAGGTACAAATTTTATGCCCGACTCGGGGAATCGCACCCGGGACCTCTTGCTCAGCCGTCGCTTTATAGTGCGACCTACAAACCACTGCGCTACCGAGGCAGTCAACAGTACCATATAACAGTCCCTAAGAAATCTTCAATAGCTTTTTTTATTGCGAAAAATAGGCACACGAGGCCCATCTGATGGTAAATGGTAACCGCCGCTCATAGACATCAACAATGCAGGAGCACAGTCTTGCCACTGCCTACCGTGAACGAAGAACTCTTTCAAAACCTCGTTCAAATAAGGTATCATATATTTATGTTATTAACTAATAAGAAAAACCTAATGTAACTGCCCAACAGAGTCTTTAAAAACATCGTTAGCTTCCGTAACATTAGTAAAGTTTAGTAAATAAAGTCACCCGTGACTAAACCTGAATACGGCCCTGGCAGTAGCTGTCACACGTCAGTATTGAGATTCTAAGCGTATTGGTCAAATATACCTAGGTACGAAAAATATGAAATATTCATGCATTCAGATACTTCGAACAGCTCGGAAACTATACCTAGTCGTTGCCTGTCTCGTGTAGACATTAATTTTGATGAATCAAGTAGCAAAATAACATTTAGAGTAAGTGGTGGATATAATAATAATCTAGAGAAATACTCACACACAATAAGCATGATTGAATCGCAGGAGAAGATATATCCAAAATCGCTTACCTGTAACAAAACAATTTGATCGAATATATTGTTCGCCAAATAAAAACAATACAAAAATAAATCACATATAATCATAAAATAAAATAAAAGATAATTTATTTCAAATTGATTTAAAAATATGAATCCACACTTTTTTCAACCTGCCATAGGAAAGACAAAAAGGCTTGAAAAGAGATGAACCGGGTTCCGGTCAAAGAGCTATGAGTAAAATGATTTTTCGTATTGTATGTTCAACAATTTTTTAAAGAAAATGATTGGTCAGTGAAAAAAGAAAAATTTCTTTTTTTTTATGTGATAGGTGGCAAACGAGAAGACGGATCCCCTGATGGTTAGCGATTGCCCCCGCCCATGGACACCCGCGACACCAGTCACAAGTGCGCTGCCAACCTTTAAACCCTCCTTTCCCCCGGATCGGGCCTCCGGTACCCAGCGAAACACAGCACAGTGCTGCTTCACGTCGGTTATCTGTGAGGACGTGGTATCACTACGGTCGAGCCGGACCAGTCATGCCAAAGCGTGGCTCTCCCACGGTCGATTGAAAATAATTCGCCAGACCAAGCACACTGTGCTACCGCTCAGCTAATATCTAAGATTTTCCATTTTGTGAATACTAGCTGACAATAACTGAGTACCACCTTGAGTAAATTCAGAAAAGTTCGTTTCATAAATTGACCCGCCCGGAAATCTAACTCATAATCTTCCGCGCTAAGTCGCTACACCATAGCTACAGCGCTATCAATTCAACAATGTGTTTCAAATTATTTTAAACTGAAATGCTTTCATAAAAACTTTCGTGTTGATCTGCTCAAGTGGCGCGTGCCGGGGCACGAAGTTGCTCCGCGCCTAACTTTGGCTCAATTTGCTTGCGGTAAGTATGTAAGTCGATTAGCGCCGCGCGATGTTGCCGTATTATTGACAACAACAATTTGATAACAAGCGTTTGCTGTTCTTCCTCACGGTAATTATAAAGAGGACATTGTTATAACAATTTATTGGCTTTACTTATCCGTTGAACGGGCACCGATTTTCTACACAAATACCTACCCATCTGTACATCTGCTAAACAATTACAGGATCGCTATCATAAACATAAATAGTAGAGATGCGCCGAATATTCGGTTCGTATTCGGTATTCGGCATATTCGGCATAATTTCCACTATTCGTATTCGGCCGAATTATGCGGTATTATGCCCGAATAATTCGATTTGAGTATTTTTATTTTCTTTGCTACATGACTCCGAATAGATCTAAAAGACAAAAGTTCTTCTATATGATTTATGTTTTATATGTAGAACTTAAAGAAACAAATGTGTTGAACAAAGGTAATAAAATGCAGCAAATAGACTTCAAATTAACTTTTATTTTGAATCCTTTGGTCAGTAGGTATATTCAACATTTATTTGAAACTTTAAATCAATATTTACCTACTTTTAACCCACTTATTGTAATAAAAGGGATTGAAGTTAAATACTGTCAATATTTCTGTTATTATAACTATGCCGGGGACCGTAAGATATTGTTTGTAGGCCACCAGTCTGCCGGGAGGCAGCTGGTGTCCCGGAAGAAATGATGCACCAGGTCTTATATACGTAACTGGTTTATTATTTATATTGCAAATTGCATGATGTTCGTATGTGGTACGATACGACTAACGTCATTACGTATCACATACGTGGTCAAATCTGCTGTCATAGCCTACGTGACAGAGATAATAGTAGGTCTTGGAGATAATCCTTATCGAGCGTGCCCAGCTGTTACAATAACCACATTATTATAACATTATAACCTAACTGTGCTATGTTTTTCAAGATTATTGTGATGTAGCGTACATTGTTGCAACCTGTTGCCGCGGAAAATTGAATGAAACGCGTGAACTGAATAATTTAGCGTAACGTGAACAGAATATTCGGTTCGGTGAAAGTTAAACCGAATATCATTCGGTTATTCGGTGAAACCACTATTCGGCACATCGCGAGTGCGTGGGCGTGGGCGTGGGCGTGTGAGTGTGCGTGTGCGTGTCTTATGGTACCTTCTTGATGTTTCTTAGGTTTTACTCACCCGGTATTTAATATAATTGCCAACTTAATAAGGGTTATAATTAATAATTTAATATAGTTATTTGTTGTTTCGTAATTTAAATTCAATACAGAATAAACTAAAAGCAACATCTTGAATCTATTGGAATAAAATCAGTATCTATTGGTTGAACAAAATAAACCTAAGAAGAAGAATAAATTTATTATATAAATTAGGACATAGCCCAAAGAATTGCATGCCTCAAGTGACAATGGGCAGGGCACATTGCGAGAAGATCAGACGGCCGATGCGGCAAAAAGGCTCTCGAGTGGAGGCCGCGCATAGCAGGTCGAAGTCATGGCAGCCCCCCCACAAGGTGGACCGACGATCTGGTGAAGGTTGCAGGAGTCTCTTGGATGCGGGCGGCACGGGACGCAGTGGACGTTTACTGGCTGAAATTATGATGGTGATACAAATAATTAATGTACGCGGGACAAAACGCGGTTATTTTTATATGTAAGTACATACTCGGAGTAATCGTAGTATATACTCGTAGTAGTTTTGTCCCGTGTACATTAATTATTTGTAGATATAATGCAACGCAAAAGTTTGAAATCTTATTTGATGATGATGATGATAAAATTGTTACTGTTCTGTATATAGTGTAAGTGGTAACTTACACTACATTACAGAACAGTAACAATTTTAGATTTTAAATATCATTTTATAAACATTTGTAACTTCATCTCAATACATCTTAATTCAATAGTACTAAGTTTATTTTGTGCAACCGAGCACTACGAGTAACGAGTGTACCCAATTATTTAGATGCAGCAGGATTATTTGTTTTACTTAGAAGCACGTTTGACTAAATAAAGTCAGACGTGCAACTAATTTTCCTGCTTAGTTGCGTCCGTTATTCCCCGAAGTTGGGGAATAACGGACGCAACTATAGAGGACTATAGTCGCTATAGAGAACTATAATGGACGTAACTATACGGTGGAGTGCGACTACTAAATACATAACACGCGTGGCCACTCAGCGAAAGGTCGGTCACTCATCGACGGGACGCGCGCGACCCCCAAGTGCCCGACGATCGCAATGGACAACATTTCATATTTATAAACATGTCCATATTGTTTTGTTATATGAAAATAGACATAAAATGAACAGACCCTTATTTTTCTTTTTTCAAAGTTTTGCCATTTTCATACATAAAATAATTATTGAAATTCTTTACATTGTATACAATAGACGTAAGCGCCAATTGACGTCATCGGACGGTTGAATACAGCGATATTCCTTTGCTTATCTTTATTTTAATAAAAAAATGTACTACTGTCAAAAGTAAAGAATACTAATGTCAACATTGTCAACGTCATTCATTCATTCAACGTTGACTAGTTGTCTTTTTTTTGACAGTTGCATGTCATGGGTTTGGCATTTCGTAAATTTAAAACTATAATGTGTTAAGCACAGAAATATTTTACATTCTGCCGTCCGACGTCATCTTACGTTTTTTAGTTTTTGATTTTTTTCTCAGTAAATAAGTAATATAAAAAAATATAAATATATATTCGAGAAGCGGAAAAGTAAATAAATAATTTTGTTTCATAGCTCAGCAATTTTGAAATGATGTCCATTCGTCATCATCCCAGCGTCCGAAGGAATCGCTTTACACTCTAAAGCTAAAGTTTAGAGCCAGGGGTACGCTTGTGTTTGGTATCTGTTAAACACAATGATCCGTGCTGTCTGACTTTCGACTCGTAAACCTTATACAGAGAACCAGATAAACTGAATTATTTTTACACGTTTTAAAAACTTATCTGAAATGTGCAGGTTTACTCATCATGTTTTCCCTCATTGCTGATGGTAGAATAATGCACATAGATTTGAAAAATTAAGAGGTACATGCTTGGATTCGAATGTACGAACTCCCAAGAAATATGCGCAAGATCTAATTTACGGCAATTTGTATGCATTTAGTATTTGCGTTCCGCCGACAAAAAGACGCGTAGTGTGCTTTGGCCCCATTAGCTCGACACAGTACGGCACATACACGCAGCGGACTCGCTGGCTCGTCCGTTGTGTGTTGAGTGATGGATGCTGCCCCGGTTCCTGCGCTAGATGCCGCCAGCGTGGACATCCTGCTCGCACATTATGACGTCACGTCGCCCTCAGGTGACACCTTCATCCTGAGCAGCAGCAGTAGTAGCAGAGCGCTTTGAAGTCAAAATACCACATAGTAATATATCATGGATCAGATAAATTATGATTTACATAATGGAAATTAAAAAAAATATGTATTTAATTCTTTTCAGCCTAAATATTTTTTTTACTATCATAATGATTATACAGGTGTAAAGAAATCTTGAACGTCGATAATAATATATTGTAATGGGCGGCGTTGATTACTTTCCATCAGGTGAGTCGCTTGCTCATTTGTTCGCCTCTAGCATAAAAATAATGTCTCAGCCGACTGTTTCTATCAGTCCTTCAATCAACGACCTAGTCGCTTGATTAAACGACGCCATTCAACTAACGCGACCGGCGTGAATGATATCAGCCATTTGATCAAATAGCTATGTTATTTTCAAGACATGACGAATATATTCGTAGAGCTATTTTCTAGCTGATATTAAATCAAATTAGAGTCAAATCAAAGTTGTACAACAAAATCAGATATCTTTATTTAAAAAATATTAAAAAACCTTACTGTCTAATATTACGTATTACATTTTAGTGACACACCTGGAGCCCAATTCTCGTGCTCGTGACATTTATCTTCATACTACATAGGTATATCACTAAAACATAGTTTTTTGTATGGTTTTCAGGTGATATCCGCCATGTTTTCAAAATATTACGAGCGCGAGAATTGGGCTCCTGAGAAAGTAAGAGATACTTGAGTCGGGGTGTGCTTGCCCTTGCCGTATACATGCTGTTAAATGAGATACAAAAGAAGAAATGACAATTACATGCTATTTCATAAAATAACTTGATAATGACAAAATCACAAATTGTTTACCCAACCATATAAACGATCAAAGCGACATAATTCACCGAGACAGGGTACGGTCACGGATATCACTCAAGTTTAATAATGGACTGACTGCTCCGACTTTTGGCTCCCACGCGACGCGCGGAGTTGACGAATAACCTATTAGTGTCCCACGGGGACAGGCGCAACCAAACTCAAGTCATTTTACGAATAACATTATGATTTATTAACCAATTCTCTATGTTGCGACAAATGCTATGTACAACATCAAAAAGTTCCCGGTAGACCACTTTTCGACCTTATTCCAATACTTTAAAGTCGAAAAGTGGTCTACCGGGAACTTCGTCGATTGTATATATACACAAATTAACGATTCGATCAGTACCATTTGACTGCCTCAATGGCGCATTTTAAAACGAGGGCTGCGTAAGCGGTCACGAATTTGATCGCCGGGTCCCGGGCCAAAATTTTGTCCCAAAGTTTTCAGTAAGAAATTGTTAGGGTCAGTTACATTCCGTAGCGAATAGGGTGCGAGTTTGCGCACACACTGGTGGATATTATATTAAGTATCATTTACCAATTAACAAATGAAGGAATTAATTAAGTAGAACACTAATAATATGAAGCTATTCAAATTACTCAAAGATTTCCATAAAAGAGTATTTTTGATGCAAACACTCACATTAAGAGATGTATATAGGTAATATGAGTATAATATAATGAAATGACAAAGAAAACCGCAGACAAAAACACTTGCGATCACAGCCGCGGCCGCAATAAATTGTAATGCAGCGCGAAAATGGGACAATTTATTATTCATACTCGGGCCACGCAACACACGCCGACAATAACGTCACAAAGTAGCCGGAGATTTAGCCCGACCGTAGCTGGACTTTCATAAAAACGCCGTGAACAAAGAGCGCGCGGCGCTGAAATATGGACACCGCAACTCGCGACGGGCGGGACCGCGCGTGCGCGTGCGGCGACCTCGGCTATGACGCGGTGTGGGTTTTCACAAACTTCAGCGAATGCTAACTAGAGGCGTTTAAGGGAAACAATACATTCAAGATTGTTTACGCTTCACACTGAAGTCCTTAAAGAACGTGTTTATTGCTCGTCGCTTTGTATTATACAATTTTATATTCACTCCTCAAATGTTTGACATATTTAACTGGTCTCATCAACTCTCGATTAATTATCCCAGTAGTGCTTAACTGCGATTCTTATGGGATACTACGGGACGTTTATATACTATTGAAGCTGTTGCGATTTGACCCTCACAACCCTTATAAATAGAAACGGAAAGAGACATTTTATTGAGCATATTTTCCCAACGTCTGCCCGATAATCTTTGCCAAATGGGCTATAAAGCATACCTCATAACCAATTCACCTATTTCTAAAGCTACAGAACGTAATGCTTCATCCACAAGTTTGTCGTTCATTCATGAACTGCGAAGAAAACAAGTGCATTACTGGAGTAGCATCTTGCTCGTGTTTTATTCAGAGTTACGTCTTGCCGAGGCCGAGGCATTGTCCGCCAGTGTAGCAGAACTCCCGGGGACCAGACAGTGCTGCCACTATTGTGCTGCTCTATCATAGTTATTAGTTTTTGATGTGCTCGTTATTTGCTGAATAGAACCGCTCCTGTACCCGCAGTCGCAAAGATTAACTGGAATAGCATTGCAACTACAGATGGTATATTCCACAAATACGAAAACACACATGATCCAATTCATTTACTTGCCAAATAATCATAATATAATAAAGTTTACGTATATTTTAACGATAGAATCGATCATTGTTCGCTATTTAGTTAAATCATGCAAATGTATACAAAATACGTCAATATTAAAATGATGAAAATCATTTTAACCCGACCCGTTTGGATCAGTGGTACTGCTGGTGCAAGGGTTGCGGGTTCGATGCCGGCACGGTACACACATTTATGTGCATGAACATTCTGTTTGTATTGGCCTAGGTGTTTTCTATGTATTATAAGTGTGTATTAACAAAAGAAAAGTATTAAATGTACGAGTATATATTTATAATTCCGCTGTTGGTTCTGATATCAGTAACACAGGTACTTGAGCTACCTATCTCGGAGTAAAATTAACGTAGGTATGTGATGATGAAAAAAAAATTTAATATTTACTATCATTTTTTTTTGTTGTACCTATCAGTATTACAAATCAACAGATATATTAATATAAAACAACAGATATATTAATACTAAACAATTTGGCAGTTCTCATTTCTGCTGCACCATCAAGAGATGGAACTCGCTGCCGGCGCATGTATTCCCTTGTTGGCCCAACCTACAATATGGATTCCTTCAAACGAAGCGTGAAGAAGCATCTCGCGAGCCAGTATGGCGGTGCCAACGGAGGTGATGCCTGACATCGCTTTCGTTGTAATTCCAACTTGAGCTCCCCTCTTGCTGTTCTGTCGCGAGGACGAGGAATGATTATCCACGTCCTCGGCGAGTGCATAGCGCTGCACCACTGCAGAAGCCGGCACCTAGGAGCACACATGATCTCAGCAGACGAGATCAAAAGCTCCCCCATCAGCTCCATTCTCGGGTTCATCATGGAACTGGAGCTACATGAGGTGCTGTAATAGGTTATGGGGCTGCCACAATAGATCCTCTACTGGTCGCAGTGGCTATGAGACGCAGGGCTCACCTCATTTCTAACAAATAATAAATAATAAATAAACCATCAGGCTGAGGAGAGCCTATTGAGAGAATATTGGCTTTGTGCCTTTATAAAAAAAAATATGGTACCCAATTACAATCGGTTTATCACACTTTTTTCTAATTCCCCAGGTAAGTAAGTAAACAAAATGAATTTTCGCATTGGAATCCAATCAAACCTTTTTTTTTGTAATAGGTAGGCAGACGAACAGACGGATCACCGGATGGTAAGCAATTGCCGCCGCCCATGGATACCTGCGACACCAGTGGAGTCACAAGTGCGCTGCCAACCTTTAAACCCCCCCTATCCCCCGGTTTGGGCCTCTGGTACCCTCACTCACGCAGCGAAACACAGCACAGTGCTGGTTCACGCCGGTTTTCTGTGAGGCCGTGGTATCACTCCGGTCGAGCCGGCCCATTCATGCCGAAGCTTGGCTCTCCCACGGTAACCTCATCTACCTCGTCTAGTTTATTGTATATGATGACGGATACTGCTTTATTCGCAGAGTCCAGCGATGTCGATCATGCGACACATCCGCGGTCGTTAGCGACGGCTGTCGGAACCCGAAGCGCGCGCGTCGTAAATATTTTTACGGCCAACTCCGGTGACATGATACTCGCCAGCTGCCGTGATCTATGTGTTTGCAGTTTTCCTATCCAAACTACTGACAATGCAATATTTAAAGCGCCGACATGTTGTGACAAAATGTCGTTTTGTTTGCGTTGTTAAAACGCTCTGAAATTGTAATATTCCAGAAATACTTATTATAACTGTCATAACTGTCATACTGTCATAACTTAAAACCCTAATCAAACCAATCTCATGAATGAAAGTAATTTATAAAAAGGTTTTCTCCTTTTTTCAGAATCAATTAAAACGGCCTTACAATGGTAACAAGCTAGACATCCTTTAGAATCTTTACAAAGCCTACCTAGCAACCTAAAAAAATATTCAAGTCATTGAAGAAACTCCAACAATAACCCGAAACACTTAGTGAAAGTCTTCGTAATTTATTTTTGACCAGGTAATAAATTAGCGGGCCAGTGAGGTTGATTTACGCGGACGCCACGGGACAGGCGGGATTACCGCGGCCGGCGCGGGACAGCGGGATTACCTCCCGCGTCTGCTTTGTGCCGAGTCCCGGGAACGGGCCAGCCTCAATGGGAACGCTGCACGCTCTTTCAAAGGGACTTGTATAGTTAAAAGCGTTTTCTGTTTAGCTCAAACAGTTAAGTCCTCTTGAAATGAATAGGATGTTCGTTATTGAATTGTAGAAAGTAGCTTAAAGGTAACCCTCTCGGCTGCAACTTAATAATATATAATGTAAAAACGTCATCTCACACATTGACCTGATTACAAGTATTATACTTAAATAAATAATATCACACCAGACACTGAACGAACACAAGTGTTTGTCCCGAACTCACAACCTTTGGCGTATGAGGCAAGGTCTCTACCAAATGCGCTATCCGATCAGTCAATAGCAGTAACTTTGAGTACGATATGTACGTGTAAATTAAATTATTAATAATTTTTTTAAAAGGTACATACATACATTATTACTGCATTTAGATATATTTCTTTTCATTCGCATTTTTTATTCCAAAAGTAAAAAAACAACCATATGCTTGTTAAAAAAATCTCTTGAACTGTCTATAAACCTACCAATATTCCACTCCATATTTAAGATTTCAGTCGACTGAATTCCTGCCAACAATCGCGCTCGAACAAAACGTTATTCCCAAATAAACGACAGCAGTTCGTAAGCGCCTGTCTAAAAACGTTCACTCCCAAAAGAATATTCAATTCCGGTGCCCAAAATCCATCGAAGAATTTATCTTTTTATTGGGCGTCGATCCGCGCGGGCGATTTGCATAGATCCAAACTTCGCTTCGCCACCGCAGCCGCATCGCGTCGTGCTTCCCGCAGGGCTACCAGGTGGAAGGAATAAAGCAAATTCCTGCCATTGTTCGAAACGAATAAATATTGAAATAGTCACGTTAATGAACGCGAGCGTCGGTGTTTTTTTATTAGGTGTATTAGTTTCGTTCGGTCACAATATTTCGACATCTCCCATGCGTTATAATATGACCACGGTAATGAAACACCATCGAATAGTCTCTATTTTTTTTATGTATCAACAAATAAGCATTTGACTTCAATCCCACTTGATGTTAAGTGGAAATGAGTTCTGAGGTTCTAGTACAGCAATAAAGATTTCCGCAGTGAAATGAAAGCAATACTGTCAGACCGAATCGTAGCCCTACTGGCCGCTAGAGCAGAGCTACTGTCCGGTGAAGGTACGTGATGTCATCGTCTTTTTAGGCACCGCCACTCGCCGCGCGCCGCGCGTCGCGCTGGCGGCAATCGTCAAAGGCTAGCAAAACCCTCCCGGCTGCCCGGCTCGCCCCAGAACTGCAAATTACTCGGCTTAGTATTCTGAATGCTCTTTAAAACAGAGTAGTGAACTAGTTATTTTAAGTTTTTTACTTTCCTTTACGTAGCCAATTCATGTTTTTTAATTATGCGCCAACTTAGTTAATTATCTTTGCATCCCCAGATTATTAATAAAACTTACCGCAAAATAAATGCCTGCCTTGCAAACCAATAACATGGTGGCCGGTGAGACCAACTCAGCTTAATATTGAAAGGACTAGCCCTCCGAGAACCGACGTCGTAAACAAGCCTTAGTTTTGTAATGTCTGGGATCCGCTGTTATAACAACTGACCCCAGGGGATTCGCAAACTAGTAACTAAATTTAGCTCCTGGTCCCATCATGATGTTAATTCAGCGGCACCCCATAATTGTATTGCTATCCGATTTGCATGAATTATATCATTACAATGAGTTATGAAAGTGCTTATCAAAAAGTGTTAGTATATAACTCGCAAACGGCCGGACTGATTTTAATGATCATTAATTCGTTAGAGTCGTCTTAGCCCCGAAGAGCAGAATAACTAAGTATTCTAATGTCAATAATACTAAAGGAGAAGTACCTAGCCTATCAATCCAACCTATATTTTTTTTATGTCATAGGTGGCAGACGAGCAGACGGAACACCTGATGGTAAGCAATTGCCGTCGACCATGTATACCCGCGACACCAGTGGAGTCACAAGTGCGCTGACAACCTTTAATCCCCCCTTTCCCTCGAATTGGGCCTGCAATACCCTCACTACACGCAGCGAAATACAGCACAGTGCTGCTTCACGCCGGTTTTCTGTGAGGCCGTGGTATCACTCCGGTCAAGCCGGCCCGTTCATGCCGAAGCGTGACAGAACAGCGCGAACAGAAGATTATTGAAGCTTCTAACCCCCTATCGCATGGTTCATTTACTTTATGTAGTGTTTTTGAAATAGTTTACTATCGGTACCGATAAAATGGTAACAGTGAACATGTACTTTTTAGAACAACGATTCCCAGATGTGTATCAAGCACAAAGCATCATTCACGTTAGAGGATTGGGATCGCATTACTGGCGATCGAACTGGCTTCATCCGGCTCACTGTTTCTTTTAGCTCGCAAACTATTTCGGGCTCCAATACAAGAATACAATTTAGGGAACTAGTTACGTACTACCAACACACAAGACTACTGCAGCTTTTAATATAAATAGGTATGCGTTTTTGTTTTTATTACCAATAAGAAAAGCAAAAGGTCACTTTTGAATTAACTACGATGAGCTTAACAGTAGTTACGTAGTGACGTACAGTTTACGTAGTGTTCAAGCAAAATTAAGCTATTGCTTTGTATGTATCAGGTCATCTCAACACATCGCAGTTGATGAGTTGAGATGAGCTAGTACGTACTTTTAAAAAACAAATTAAAAACATAAATAAACTACCGTGCTTTTAAACTTTAAGTAGACACTGTCACTGAAAAAAGTAAGCGCAACAGCAGAGTTAGTTAATATCGTGCCCAACTCGAAGTTTGGCGAGCCTCAACTTCGCCCGAATAAACTGGCGGCGTCATATAATATGCAATTACTCGCACAACACAAAAGAAACAAAGTTAGATTAAATCCGCGGCATCTGCAGCAGAGCAGCGACCCCGCGTGGCCGTCTGTGGTTCCACTGCACCGCGGTTGTTGTGTGTCTTTGCGACGGTTCTACTCTGTGGCGAGAAGTTCGGACCTTACTGTGAGTTAAGCTTAGTATTTATGTTTATGATGGAAGTTGTGGACGTAATAAAGAGAATCAGCGTGTCGTCCGCGGATATGAGCAACTGTCGCGGCGACACTACTCGAGCGCAGTTATTAATGAAACTTTCTCGTGCAGGCTGGTGCAATAAGTTGGCTTTATTTACGTACAAGCAGACGTTCCAATATTTTATGTTTTTTTATGCTAGGGGTGACAAACGAGTAAGCGGGTCACCTGATGGAAAGTAATCAACGCCGCCCATGAACATTCGCGAAATAACAGAAATCGTTAGTCTTGCCGGCTTTTTTAAAAATACTTCTTACTTTGTGACTTTTAAACAATAACAATTTTATTTTGTCTCCATTGCAAACTTTTACTGATTTTTAAATGAAGCTATGAGTAATGGGTATGTATACCAACACAGGATACTTCTTATAGTGTGGTAAAAATGCAACTTAAAAGAAGTTAAGTGGTTTATAAAATTAATATTGTATGAAAGCACTGGTATTCTCTTAAAAAAGTACTGCGTAAAGTGTAAACGTACTTTGAAACAAGGTATTAATATTTTAGGAAATGGTCCAATCTCCCAGTCGTCTGGGAGAGCCTGTGTGCGACAGGTTGACAAACAAGACTACAGCGACGTTACTTCTCTTATTAATAAAAAAAACAGACAACACTTTTTTATTCAGGAATGCTCCCAGTTCATTTAGTGTAAGAGATATCTGATTCGCTCCAACATGTTTGTGCTGTAGTATTTCATATTCTGAGTTAAAAATCATTATATAGATAAAGATCAACAAATAATCCAATGGCAGGCTAAATTCCAAGATATCAATTAACGCATACGTTTATGTACTCGTAAATCGGATTAATTTTAAAATTTTGAGAATTCATCCATCATCTATTTCATTTTTATCTTCAAAACTTAAAATATTCCTAAAATTCAATCAAGGCCAAATATTGTTTAAGTGAAATAAAATTATTAGAATTTCACACAATGTGTCGCTGTAAATATAAAATTTATCATGAAAGCAAACAAGAACTAAAATTGTAATTGAACGAGATAATATTTGTATATGTGTCTGGATGCCAAGCAAACCTATGCAGACTTCAACATTCGTCGAAGAATTCGTGACTGTCGACATATTTTGTTAAAAACCTTTTGGCACATAATGTTGAATTCTCAAAACGATGGATTCTCAAACGGTTGAATCTCATAATGTAGAATTCTCAACATTTATCTCGGTGACTTCTTAAAAGAAAAATATAATACTTACTCGTTCATATTTAGCAAACGCATCGTCATGTGGGTGGTTACTTAAAATGATTAGCATTGTATTGGTAATCATTTATTTCAAGTCAATATCTCATATATTGTTAGTAACATCTTAATCCTAGGTATTAGTGATTTCGCATGTAGGTAATGCGCCACAGTGCAGCAAGTAGCCACAGTCCACTGGGTCTGCAATCATTCAGGAGGGAATTGGAGCTAGCCCTGCCCCTGCGCACGAGGGACGCAGTGCGCTTCCGCATCTTGGAAAAAAGAACAGTCTACTCGCGCCGCCGCGAACATGCCCGACGCGCTGCAGCGCCAGGGCAGCCCCTTTAGCCTCCTGAAGGCGTTATTATATTGAACACGGAGGGCCCCGTACGCCCTCTGCGTATAATCAGCCCACAGCCTGTACGTGTAAAAAGAGGTACGGTATGCTCTAAATAGAGTAATCTTTACTTGAGGAGTACAGCGTGCAAACCTTCGGGCTATCATATTAGCCCTTACGGAATAGAGCCCTCCGTTCCCTATCAATATCAGCGTTGTCTTTGAGGTCGGCGGTGACCAAGTGACCCAGGTATTTAAATTGGTCAACACGCTCTAGTGCAATGCCTCCGAGCCGCATTATCATTATCATGATACCTGGTCCCGCCAGCCTCAAAGGCTTTTTTTTTTACTTACTACTACGGTGTACGTATTACTTACTACTGGCTGCCTACAATATTTTTCAATTAAAACGTCTTATAAACTACATGAATGCAATACAATCCATGACACCAAAATTAGGGATTTCTACCATGTACTTTATTTTTGAGTTCCAAAACTTTGTTGGTAACCAAGAGTGGTCATGAAAGCGTTTAAAAATATCAAATACAACATTTTTAAAATGTCTCAATACAGCAATTCGAAAGTGTAAGAACCGAAAAAATTGGAAGGAGGATAGACCGAATATAACAACTTACCGTGACTATGGCGCTTGCACCAGCACCAAAATATCGGAAACTCAAAAATAAGATACATGGTAGCAATCCCGTAAAAACTATTCAAATGTTGTTTAATGTTCTGAAATTGGTATTTATTTATTGGTATAAGTACATCGGCAGTACGGATACGTCCGCAGCCTGATGTTCTGTCCGGCTCTGTCCAGCCGTCAGCCGCAACCCTTGCAGCATTGCACTGCAGCGACAACAGTGAGCCCGTGTGTATCTTATAAAATAAATTCCATAAAAAACAAAACTTGTCAAAAATCCAAGTCTCGCACTCAGTTGTTCTACCGTGAAAAATTGTGAGATCTATGTTACCAAGTCGGTCGGATTAACTTGGCAATCGGTTGTGTTTTCATGCAATAGCAGAGTCAAATATTCAATAACCGATAGCCAAGTAAATAACCGACATGGTAACATAGATCTCACAATTTTTCACATGATTATGACAATAAATTCTATTTGTATTAGAATTTTGTAGCTTCTATGTCTGTTAGAAGTGACTTGGACTTATGATGATCGGTGAGCCAGTGAGTCAGTCAGTGAGTGACAAAATTCAGAAACTTTAACAAGTTGACATTCTTAAACTACTGGTTCAAATTGACTGAAATTTTAAGTAAACTGTGTTTATGCAATGCTTGAAGTTACTGAAAATTCAGGCTTCTTGTTTTATCCACAACGAAATTATAAGGGGTCTAAAATAGCCTGAATTGCTTGGAGGAGCGGATGGTACCGCCGTGCCGCATTTTTGGCTCGAATTGGCGGCCTGCAGACGTAGCAAGAAGGTAGAGATATCGGCGATGGGCGGCTATTACTTACCATCAGGTGACCCGCTTGCTCGTTTGTCGCCTCCAGTAAAAAAAGTGTTGGTTGATTTAGCAAGTATAAGTAAGGAATAAGGCGGCAAAATTGCCGCTCATTCTACGGCAAAATCTGGAATTATGATATTCGTGCATGGTCCAGTGCTAAGCAGTTCCGGACGGAGCTGCCTCGCTGGCTCCGCGCCGATGCAACCCGCATCGAGCGCTCCACTTCTGTCAATATTGCTAATTTCATTATTGCGCCGCGAGTATCTGCGCTCCACCGAAATAGACAAAGCTTAAATGCATTTTCTGTGTACCAATATTCAACAATGATATTGTGGAATAACCATACTCTCGGTTTCAAAAATGGTAGGCATTGTTACATTCGCACATATACGAGTCAAAACTTACTACAGCATATTAATTTCTAGGAGATTTTGAACGTACTCCATAATGAATTAACCACATTTCTAAGCAAAACTTTGGTGCCAAAAATTTGATGAAATTATTGTCACTCTTTGCTAAATTCTCATTAAATGTTTAATCTATGTTTTGAAATAAGTAATTCTAAAAAGAATAAGATAAAGATGGTTTATTTCCAAGAATATGATACATATGTTCTTAACTAAAATAACGTTCAACATATTCTGCCACTGATTGCGGGCGTAGAAATCATACATAGTCTAATATATCTTACATATTACAAGGATGATTTTAAATATTATTATTAACAATAACTTATATATTGTGTGTCAAAATATTTATAAGTTAAACTGCATAATTTAGTTTGGAATCGAAGTATTCCTTAATCGAGTAGAAGCGCTCTTATAGAAACTAATTATTTAGTACATATTTAAACTTATTTATTGGCTGTTCTCTAACTCTTGCAGGAAGATTATTATAAATCCTAATGTTATCATTACAGTACACATTGTTGGAGTATATTTGCAATCTTTGTGCAGGTATAGTTTTCACTAATCCCTGCTTCTGTTCTTCCCAAGCGCGTTGTTATGTAATTTGCTTCTTTATTTCTATGTGAAAGGTGACAGACGAGCAGACGGGCCGCCTCAGTGGTAAGCGATTGCGATTGTAAGGAGTATATTAAATGATTTTCTTCCTATCCCTACAACAAAGCTATTTTATCTGTTAAATTAACCAGACTTTCTCAATCCTCAGTACGTACTCTCGGGAACAAATCGACGAACGAATTCACGTTTAAAATCGGGCGCTGTTTTATAAAGTGGCAATTGAAGAGTGCTTCCACGTATCTGTGGCTGCATTGATCATGTTTAAGTAACGCAATTTGGGCGCGGCCGACAGTTACCGCTAGGCAGGGTTGGCAACCTTCCCGGCCACGCAGGTGATGCCGCGGGAGCCTTCGCCCGGCGCGGCGAGGCGCGGGGATTCCAGCACGCAAGCGACTGCTCGCCGATGATGGCAAAACTGATAGATGTCTGATACTGTAATTCCACTGCATATAGGTATACTTTGCTATAGGATTATAGTTCAAGTTAATAGCAGAAGCTCCCATATTGTCTACACACACGTAGTTAATAAAGTTATACGAATTCGATTATTTGGATTACCTACTTCTCGAGTCGACACCGAAATAAGGAAAATTATCTGAGACGCGACCGCTAATAAAACGGAACGAGGTCAGAGCAAGAACAACAGATCAAACATACTTTTGTTGGCTAACACTTGAGAAAGGAAAAATGTCTGTAGAATTCACCAGTAATTTATATATTTTAATTAAATCAATCATTTTATTTTATGTATATTTATTTATCGAATTTTGTTTCCTGGTCTACAACTCGTGCAGAAACTTTTTTATGTCACAACAGACAAGCATCTGACCTCAATCACACGATGTTACGTGAAGCTGAGGTCTGGGTAATGACCCAGAAGAATGCTTTGAAATGTCATTTTTGCGACAGTCCTATATTAAGGATTTTGAGGTGAATTTGGGTGGAAAACGGATTTGCAGATAGCCATAAAATTTCGAAGAAAGGCCCGTTTAAGCTTTGAGTATATCAAATAAAATTGTGAACCCTAGAGTGTAGAGCCGATATTAGCAATTATGATTTCAAACCAAACCTATTCGAAGTAATTGTAGACCCAGCTTATACCAACTAATGCAAAAAGAAGAAAAAGATTTTATTTCTCGCTCCGCTCCTCACCCTGCGTCTTTTACGACCACCAAAGGCGTGTGTGGAACGGCCAATAATGTAAACTAACACACATCGAAGCCATCAAACCTGATCGCACTCCGGCGGCTTCCCGGGCTTACGCGAAGCCTCCGCCTGCCCCGAGCGACACTAGCGGAAATGGAAACTTAACAGGCTCTTTGTTACCGCGTATGTGGGAATGACTACTCTGATTTGTACGATACTGGAAGGAGATAATAGTCTCGTTATTGCGTGTACTGTGTTGAGACACTATATTATACTACCGAGACTAAAAACATAAATCCTTGTTTTCTACATGTAACAAAATGACGACCATGATAGTTTCTCGTGGAAACCAGAATTTGTTTTTGTTCTGATTTCCCACTCTTTATTTAGAAACAGCGGCCTCCCCGGCTACAAACGGACATTAAGTTTTATTAGCTTATGCTACATTATTTTGGACAAAATCAACATGTAAGTGGTTAGTTAACTCGGAACATTTACTAACAAATCAAACTGGTTTAATTTTATACGCTCTTTTTACCCGACTACGGCGAAGTAAAAAGGAGGTATGACTTCGACCTGTATCTATGGTTGTTCATCTGTTCCCTCATAACTTCTAAACTAGTTATCATAAATGAGGTGTCACTAGAAGCGTCTTGCGTATTGTCTTCTGGTTATAGACACTATGACGTCACGTTAAATTGACTACAGCCCCCTCTAGGGGATTTAGAGCAAGGTACTAAAAAAACGTTGCTTGACGATACCGTGTGCGGTATTAAATGA
Organism: Marasmia exigua; assembly: GCA_019059595.1. Classification (NCBI taxonomy): domain Eukaryota; kingdom Metazoa; phylum Arthropoda; class Insecta; order Lepidoptera; family Crambidae; genus Marasmia; species Marasmia exigua. Next base: position 888,249 of record CM032468.1, on the reverse strand, counting down.
AAGAGCTTGTTTAGCACATTTCAAATATGTAATTTTATTTACATAACTAAAAATATGTTAAATAAAAATTAAGTTTAAAAACCATAACCCGACAACCAAAAAACACGCTCTAAAAGGTACGAAACAAGAAAATTGTCGCTGCTGAAATTATTATACCGTATTGCCGTGGTCGTATGACACCTTCTGTAGTAGATTCATTATAATAATAAAATCAATGTGGCATACGACCACGGCAATACGGCATAGTAATTTCAGCAGAGACAATTTCCTTGTTTCGTACCATTTAGAGCGCGTTTTTTTGGTAGTCGGGTTTTAGTTTTTAAACTTAATTTTTATACGAGAATAGAAAAACTAAACCTTATTACATCTATGTAAAAAGGTAATAATCTTATTGTAATCTAGCTTCTGTGTATTTTGGTGTAATATCCGTAAATACCTGTAAAATACCAAGTTTTTTTTAAATAATTAAATAAACGTCTGGCTGCCCTCTGTTTCGCATAAGATATGAGACAACATATTGCAAGGCAGATGTTTCTGCCACAAAGAAACATGATTTGCAAAGTTTTCGCTGCCTCGCATCGCCTTCTCTTTGTCCTTAAGCGGCTCTGTGACAGTCTCGGCGGAGTGACTGGCGGAAGACAAAGTTCGGTTTACGAGTGGTCGCGTCCCGCTCGTCCCGTCCCGTCCCGCAGTTTCAATAAAGTGCAGAGTAATGCGGAAAAGGGACACGTGTGCGGAACTGTCAGGCGGTCCGAGGACAGGGTTGGCCGCATTAAAATCACAGTAGTATTCAAATTAACTTTCACTTGAGACTTTCAAGTTGTTCACATTGCCGAAACTTGGTCGCCTAGTTTGTATCTATATGTTTGCCCCAACTTTACTTTCAAAATAAAACGAAGACATGCCTACTTACTATCCGCTCGTTATGCGCATGATTCATTGCAGCTTGCCTGCATACTTTAAAGGTACAAACGAAACAGTGTCCACAGGTATGACAACGTAGGGACAACGTCTTCATCTTGCGTTTGCCGTTGGGTGTATAATGTAACTCCAGAGTCCGCCTTTCATGTCGTTTATTCCGTAATTTTGCACGGACAGATATTCATAGAAACATTGATAACCACTCAGAACTTTTAGCTTACACGAGGCCTATTTCGAAACGTCCGCTACCAGACCGCTGCTCAAATCGAACTGTCCGTTCGCCCGTCAACCGAGAAGTCAATGTATCGGTTTGGCGCGCCTATCGATTATCGATGCGTTTCCGGTTATGACAGTTCTTAATTTAGTTCTCAAAACCGTCAACAGTCAAATCAAACACTACTAAATTACTCGAATCCCAAAATTACATCAATTAATTATTGAAAATCATCACAGGTGCACGCGGCGTCAACACCAATTCGTTTGTATCTTTGATGTATCTATGATCTGTCTTGCATGCAAGTTGCAAGGAATCGACAATTAAGGAAAGCATGGGCATGACGTGTGGTTTACGCTGGAAGTAAACATAAGAGCCGTTTTCCTGTGATGCGGTTAACCGACGGAAACTAATCAACGGATTTCAGCCCGTATGCGAAGAAAAAAACATTGTTATACAAATAATGACAAGCCTGCATGCCTGCATCCCGTTCGCGCTGCACACTCGGCGGGCGGTCTGCCATCACCACGGCAGAAGGTTATCTTATCACTGTATTGTATGTATAGAAAATTACTACTGCTTTTTTGTATCCTCGTTCTTTTTTTTTTGTTATCTTTGATTATTTCTCGCATTCCTTGTTATCTGTCACATTCAAAATTGATTTCCCCAGTCACTCAAGGTCCAAACTGAAAACCAGCGCGGCAGCGGCGGCAAACCGCTGCAGCACATGCTGAGCTTGGACCTTGTTGACCACTTCACTTTGTTCCTTTTCTTCTTCCTTGGTCACTGGTTTATATATTAACTTATTATTATTTATTTTTTTGTTTATTATTTTTTCCTTTGTATTACTGTGCAATCTCCTTATGCTTATGTTATGTGTCCTGTCTATGTAAATCTTTTATGTGGTCAATAAATGTTTACTTACTTACTTACATGCGGACTAGACCCGCATGCATGCCGAAATCCTCATTACATAAAAACTGCTTCTAAATCTATACTATTCATGAATAGGTAAATGTACATACAGTAGCAACTCTTATATATAGGTTATCCGAAAACACGAAACTCTTGACTAGTATTAAAATAAATCCAAAGCGTTCCTCAGCGTTGTGGGTTTGCGGCAGCCCTACTCAGACCGTTCGGCTCACCATTACGCGCGTTCCGTTCGGCGCCGACTTCATAACGTGTCGTGATTACCTTCTTATCGCCACCGCGTTTCCGCGCCTCGTGTTGGGAACACTGTCTTAAAATAATATCGTATTTTTATAGTTTCACCCAAATTATATGCTAATGTAACGCTAAATTTGATATGATATCTATAAAGAGGAATGATTTGTAATGTGAAAACTACGGACGTCAGTGACGGGCGCTCGCAGCGCTAAGCAGGATGGAGACTAAGTTTTTCTCATGACTCGCACAGATCCGCACGTCGGACTATCCACCGCAAGCACACAGAATGCTACATTATTCTAGATTAACATCATCATCATCATCTTAAGCCGTTTTCAACCAATTTGGTGTAGGCCTCCTTCAATCTTCTCCATTCTATTCTATTTTGGGCAGTTGAAGTCTAGTTGTGCCTGCCAATCTTTGCTATGTCGTCTGCTTTTTCAAAGAATAGCTTCAAAATGAAAACTTTGGAACGCTGATCTACTAAATAGAAAACGTCCGTTTCCTATCAATAACAGTAAGAATAACTAGCTCGTGTGGGAAATTAAATAGTTAGCAATCGAATAACAGAAAAAACTTGGTTGAAATGTTGAAGCAATAACGAAGAGAAAGCGCTTGGAAGTGACAGCGGCACGCTCCGGACTAAGCGCTAACGACACTCGTCGCGAGCCAATAAGGCGCGCGCGCACGCCCGGGAATGCCGGCTGCTCGCAAAGGCGCGGGCACACGACGGAATGCTCCCGTGCAGCGCTGATCGAGCATCGGGCGAGGCGTGCGGAGTGACGTCGGAACGTACGAGTGCACAATATCGACTACACACGATAGGATAGATTTAATTGCCTACTCGGAAGCATTTTCAGGAATCGGCACGCTGTAACACAGAAGCTGAAGTATCAATCAAAACATTTATTGCATCAATATTTAATTATTGTAGTAATTCTTTGAAATTTATTCTGAATTAAGTAACGTACTTAAAAATCCTTACGTTTTCAGGTAGAAACCGAACAAACAACCCTACACGTACCGGGTGGAGGGTTTTCCAACTGACCTGTGACCTAATCTATTAATTGCACACATGTTTAACAATAGGTAAATGTTAGCTACAATTGAAATTAAAACTATACGTACCTGGTAAAGGCATGCAAACAAATATTTAGCAAAGTAATTGAGAAGATATATTACTGTTTTTAAACTTTCATGGTCACTAACATTAGAATTGTTTTTTACGGGGTTGCTATCATCAACTTTATGTTTCCGATATTTTGGCGCTGTTGCAAGTGCCATGATCACGGTGGTTACACGGTGGTGAATTTGAGTAATCAAATTCAAGGAAACTCAAATATAAGGTACATGGCAATAGCAATCCCGTAAAAAACTATTCTAATTTATTATTTGTTACGAACCATTGTAATAAAATAGTTTTTACACAGTACTTCGTATTACAATTTTCGCAGGTAAGTTGTATACCTACTAACATCATAATCTTTTGACCTAAATGATTATTCTATTTTTATTTTTTAATACAAAAACCCTAAGCTCTTAATAGATAATGATAATGCAGTTAAGAATATAACGTGGGTATCCATGCAGTTCTAATCAAGACAAACTTAACATAAAAGTCAACTGAGCTTTATCGGAGCGACAAACATATGAAGAGCCTCGTGCGACTGACCCTATTACCCCCCCTCATTGCGCCGGGGTGAGACCCGGCGACCCGGCGAGTGGGGCTAATGACACTCGCGCGTGAGTGCCCACGCGGCTGGAAGCACACGGCCGGAATGCTCGGCCCACCAGTGTGCACGCGACACTCTGCAGGCAATGGGGCGAAAATGTTTGCGGAGACCGGGTGACCCCTATTGCATACGCATGCTCGTAACTTTACTGAACTTGATAAATAGGTGTTATTTTTTGTATTTCTGTAGCAGCAGAGTAGGAACGGGCATCACTCTCAGATATATGTCTTTATGTACGTTGCTGTCATCGTTATGTGATAAAAGCAAAAATGATGACGTGGGAAATACTAGGTGATTTTATGGTACTTAATATGCAAGTTTATTCGAAAGCAACCACTCAAAATCACAAGGACATTACTAAACCTTGGCAAATAACAATATTACAAACAGACCCAAACGTTATAACCAACCGGTGACACGACGATGTGTAACTTAGCTCATTACTACGCGACAATATTTATGTTGTGTTCAAAGGAGCGGCGCTCGTCAGCGAACAAATTGTGAGGTTGGCCGCGGCACGTTAAATGAAATATGCAAACTGACATTTCATAAGACATGTTTTGTGAAAAAAAACATTTTTAAATTCATTTCTCTTAAGGGTATCAAAAGGAAACGACTCTTTCATTTTTCTCAGTTTGTGTACGGCACTTTATATATTATGGCACAAATTATTATTACGGCATTTTATTTCTCATGCCATCAGACTAATTACGGAGAAAGCTCGTGAAAACAAACAAAATCTGTGGATGGTTTTTATTGATCTTGAAAAGGCGTTCGATCGTGTCCCGAGGACCATAACATGGCCGGCTCTTTGAGCATAAAGTGTTCCTGAACCCTATGTTAAAGTTATTATGGACATATACTATAATGTGAAAACACGTGTTAGAAGCCCAGTCGGTCTGTCGAAGAGCTTTGATATCAAAGTGGGAGTTCACCAAGGTAGTGCCCTAAGTCCCTTGCTATTTAATATCACCATGAATTACCTAACCGAGGAAATCCAAAAATCAACACCGTTGAACCTGCTATATGCGGATGATATTGCCTTCATCTCAGATAATGTGCAAGAGATACAAGAAAATCAGGAGCAATGAAGAAATTCGCTTGAACTGGAGGGACTTCGGAGAAGCAGATCCAAGACATAGTGTATGGTATGCAACTTTAACCGCGACGAATATATACTCAAATTCAAATTGGGTGGTGTCGCCTTGTCTACGCACCAATTCAAATACCTGGGATCAGTAATATCTGAGGATGGATCAATAACAGCCGACATTAGCACGTTTCTGGGTGGAATAAGTGGCGTACGCTAACAGGAGTCCTCTATGATCGAAAAATGCCTATAAGAACTAAAAGCAAGGTCTACAAAATTGCTGTAAGGCCTGCTCTATTGTATGGCAGCGAAACGTGGGCCTCAAAGAAAATCCATGAGAACCAGCTCCGTACCACTGAAATGCGTATGTTACGATGGTCAAGTGGACTAACACTCAAAGACAAAGTGCGTACCGAACATGTGAGGGGGAGCTTCAAAGTAACACCTATCAACTAAAAAAATACTGAGACCAGGCTAAGGTTGTATGGACAAGTCATGCGCAGACCCGATAACCATATTGTTAGTAAAAAGTGCCTTTCCATGGCTACGAAAAAGAGAGGGAGAGGTAGACCTACCTGTATGTAGGTAGGTCTACCTCTCTCTCTCTTTTTACCTCATTTTACCTGGATGACAAATGTCTGGAAGGACATGCAAAAGCTCGGCCTTAAGAAGACGATGCTTACCAGCGAAATGAATGGCGCCGAATGATTAGGAAAGCTGACCCTGCGTAACGGGAAGAGGCGAGGCCAAAGAAGAAACAGTACCTCTGTATGTCTAGCCACTATAATACCTACAAGTAATGGAAGTAAGTGGTGTGTCAAAGGAGAGGTTGTTAATGATGATGATAAAATATAATTAATTTTAATTGGCGTTAAGTTCGTTATTCTCATGGAACAAGATACCAACGACCCACCATGGCTCTCACTCTGTATAAGACACTTGGCTCTGACAGGTGGTAAGTATTGATAATGTATAAAGAAGTCTATACTGTTTGGGATTGTATTGAATTGGAGGGTCAATTTAGTTCAAGTATGGAATTTCTCCAATCAATTACTTACATTCCTCCTAAAAGTTTTTCTTTCTCTGCTCTTTTATTTTATAGCGAATTAGTTTGCAACACATTTAAAGTAAGCAGATGGCATCCCAGGGACCATTACCGTATCAAATTTATGTCATATACATTATACCTTTCAAAGTCAGGGATGTTGCGATGTAGGCTATATACTCGTACAGTTTTGTGGTTTGTCAATTAACCACGCAAATATTCCTAAGAAAAGTAAGGATAGCAGGTACCAGCAATTTTGACTGTGAAATTCATTTGACAAAAGATCAGTAAGCGCTGAAGTGTACCACAGTGACCCAATGCACGCCTCACCACAGTGCATGTTTTGAGAAAAATGGTATAATTTGTATGCCCACTGCGCATACTAATTTAGTGGATGATAAATCAAAAAGAGCTTTAATACTTAGCTTCCCTCATCATTCCTCAGAATCCTATTCACAATCCTTTACTGTTCAATCCATTCGTCTCTGGAACTCCTTACCCCTTCCAATCAGGAAATCACAATCCCTTCCTATATTCAAGTCCCGTGTCAACACTACTTCCTATCTCTATAAATAGGTACACTGTTTTTTCCTTGTCTCTTCTTCCTTTTTTATGTGGTCTGCTCTCTGGTCATTTATACTTATCTATAAGAAATATTTTTATTGAATTTTTGTTACAAATTATGTATGTATATATTATTATTGGGTATGTATTGTTTATTATTATTTATGTAATGTAATAATATTAATATATAAAATAATGTATATTTCTGCCATTCTCAATTTCATTTGTTAAACTACTTTGCACTGCCTTCCCTTATTATTACGAATACATTTCTTTCCTCTACCCAAAGGTTGTCTGGAAGAAATCGCTACAAGCGATAAGACCGCCTTATTGTACTGTCTGTTGCTGTTGTATCATGCTTGTATTTTATTTTTGTGCAATAAAGAATATCTATCTATCTATCTACTTTCTGGAGTCTGAATGCTTTATTCTTCATATTTATTCGGCGTTACTATAATTTGTGTTCTTCCTTTAGGCGTCCCAAGGTACGAGCAGCGGCAATTGTCGGGAGATGCCGGGTGTTATTGCTCCGATGACTGATGTGCCGCAGCGGCGAGGCTTCGCCCCCGTTTATTGTTACAGGCGAGAGACGCGCAACCTTTGCGCCTTAATTATAAATAATTGGAATCTGTCATAGTATAAATAAAAATATTAAAATTGTTTGTATTTAATAAAAATCACCATGAATGACATTAATGATACATGTATCTATAATTTTGAATACAGTTGTTCGTTTTCGTATTAAAATTCAAAATTATTTAATAACATAAACGTTATAAAGACGGAAATAAGATTGAAACAGCAGCACCGTTTGCAGCATGCATAGTACTTACTGTATTTTTCTATAAGAAAGCAGCAATGTTAAAATCCGATCGCTAAAATACCTATAGGTATGTGGATATTTTTTTTTCGAGAAGCACAAGTAAGAAATAAGGAACCTTTATTATTTTGGATATCACAGCACTAAGTACAGTTACAAGTTACAACCACAAATTGGCACTTCTCATATAGCAAGCAACTCTCGTATTGCGTAAATGAAAAACCTTATATTTTTATGAAAATTCGGTACCTAAATATTGAGGTTTTCATTACGGAAGGTGACAGAGAGACCGGGACTAATGACCGTTTTTACAATAACTCTCAGCCGTAAGTGATTCCGAGCGCGTGAGGCGCATTACTGCCGGGACGAGTGTGCCTTCAGCTCACTCATCATGTCATTAATATTTTTTATGAAAAAGTTAGGCCACCGAGCGAGCGGAACCACTGATGGCAACATTAAACCTTCAAGAAGCAAAGAACGTATTCACACTCCTCTCCACTGTTGATGCGAGTATCTAGAGATGACGGCAGTCACTTACCAATAATAAGCCGGGTTATGTTCCCCCGTCACATATAAAAGTATTCACTGTGGCCCATGGCTCTCCGCTACATCACAAAATAATAATTCTTTGAGGATATTTGGAACGATGTATCTCTGGATCTGAATAGATCTTTATCAAAACAACTGAAAATTGACTTTACAATATCTTATCAAACAGCCCTTATGTCTTGGGTTTGTTAAACTTGATTTTATTGAAATTTATATCCATCATATATGACGACGACTTCATAAGTGATGGTAATATTATGCCGCTACATAGAATGAGTTGGTAATAACTGCTAGCGGCAACCGTTGCGGCCATAAACTCTATTGGTGTCGTAAAGTTGCCGCCACGCGCCAGCCACATCTGCCACTGCGACGAGCGACGGGCACTATCAATAACTCTTACTTCCGGCCCAACGAGTATAATTCTCATTTTATATAATGTGGATATGGTACATGCATGAAATATCTATTTAATAGAGAGATTTATTTATTTTATTTTTATTTTCAAAGAAAACATACAGCCTGAATCACAAAATAGTCGACTTATTAGTAACTATTATTAAATGTTTTCGCATCTACAATACTGAATGCAATTACTAGAAGTGACTACACTTGAGATCGGTATTAGTTTACGTTTAAGTGCCCATCGAATCAGTATCCAGATATCCGTTTCCTAGCTCTAATCACACTCGAATTAAACAGGTCAAGCTCGAATCGGTCGGCCAATAGGTTAAAAGCGTTAGCAGACCTAGCAAAGAATGAATTGTTTCTATAACAGTTGGCCCTGTGCGGAATACCAAGGAATGTAGGTCGCCTATGAGTGCTGGTAGGGGTTCGCAGATTCATTAAATAATATAATTATATAATTTGACGACCCGTTTGGAACAGTGGTAGTGAACGCTGCCTTTGGTCCAAGGGTTGCGGGTTCGATCCCCGCACAGTACAAACATTTGTGTGCATGAACATGTCTGTTTGTATTGGTCTGGGTGTTTCTTTGTATTATAAGTATGTTTTTACAAAAGAAAAGTATTATATGTATATATTTGTAATCTTACTGTTGATTCTGATATCCGTAACACAGGTGCTTGAGCTACCTATCTCGGAGTCAGATCAATGTATGTGATGTTGTGAAATATTTATTTATCAAAGATAGGAGGTGCGGGAGAGTCGATTTTAGATTGGGTGTTTTCATATTAAATATTATATCGGCTATTTTGCGTCTTTCGTTTAGTGGCAGTATTTGCTGCTTTCTGCATCTTGCTTCTTAATTTAAAAAATATATATGTGTGAGAGAAAAGGTCTCAATGATGGTTTAAAACGAGCAAAACATTAATGTGATAGTAACGTAGAATAAGTAGTGTAATCAAAATGAAAAAAAAAACATATATAAAACAAACATTACGTCAAACTAGTGTTTACCAGTTATCGTATAATGGCGATAACCGAACTAAATGGAAAAGCTAGTTCACGACGCTACGAGCCAACTTTCAAGGACACGACCTTCAGAATTAGAAGATATCACACACACACGCAAACAAACATAGGAATTGAATTTTCTATAAAGTGGCGGTAAAAACAAAATTATGTATCATTCAATTTTATTACAAAAGTCTGGGGGAATAACGTGTCGTTTGCAACTCCGAAACCACTCGGCAGAAGGTAACCTAAAAGCGATCCTTTTTCAGATAGCGCGGTCAAACGGTCACAAGAGATAAATGGCAATCGCTCTGTCCCACAATCCCCGGATCACAGAGTTGCAGAAGTGCGTGGTAAAAGTTATGAGCAACTTACAGGCAACTACCGCAATATTTTGCCACTAACGTCGAGGCTATATCGTACATATTGGTGACGCCAAACTACGCACCAATGCAGCAAGCAATTACCTCTATGGCGGTAAGTTATTAAAGTGTTTCTATGTCATATTACCCACCTACTCAGATGTAAGTTACGACTCACTCAGCATTATATTAACAGCTTTTTATATTGTTTTGCTCGCTAATTTTATACCAAATTGAAATAAGGAATAAAGTGATGAAACAAATACTTCGAATATTTCGCAAAATATGCTAAACATTTTTACGCCATATTTTAAAAGAATAAACGGTTATATTTTGTATCTTACTTGTATTTTTACTTACTTATTATTATATAGGTAATTTAACAGGACGAGTTTTAGCAGTTAATAGAATATACGAAACTTCATTGCGTTTACTCGTATCATCCCCATAAAAGGCCTGTGTAAATGGATTCGTTTCATATTATTAGTTAAACAAGTGTCTGCTTTCAAGATACACCTCAAGACTCGTTACCAGGCAGCCCATCACTACCCCCCAACCTCCCACTACGCGCGGGCGCGCGCGCTCTAATCGAATTATTTCATTCAATTATTACCTGCGACTAATTGACACCGCTCATCACTATTACGGCGCAATAGGGTGCCTGCGCAATATACTCGTATAATATAATATATACTCGTACTTGCGATTTTCATGAGGATTGCTTGCTTTATCGGCACATACCTAATGGCGTTGAGCTATTCAAAAAATTATGACATTCCTACACCTGTTATGGTAAAATATGCTGACCAATGTATTATTTACCTATTTTAAAGGAACAAACGATTCTTAACTTATCTTAATTAAAAAATACTCTACCTACCTATTGTGAATAGTGAAAGAAGATTTATAGTGGATAAGAACGCGATTTCCATACGGGGGGTCGTGGTTAAAATTCTATGTACATATTTCTACCATTAGCTCGGCGACCTGACCTCGTGAGGCAACCTGCACGTTTTGGATAGTAACGTGTACTGATGATTCAGTTGGTCTGGTTCTCCTGTCTAAGGGTTGCGAAGGTAAGACGACAGTCACCTAAGGCGACGGGTAGGGCACACTAGCGACGCCAATTGATTTAAATTGTTAGCAACTAAACTGGATATCTTTTTAACAATTTCGAAGCTGCAGCCTCCCGGAAAATACTAATACTACTAATCAATACTTATACTTAACTTTTGGGTCTGCTTTGGTACTGGAAATTTGAATTACCCACTTATGGCGTTAATCCAAATTTCGAGTGCAAAAACAGATCAAAAAGTAGTGCACAATTATTAAATAAATTGTATTAATGTTTGCTTAGAGAGTCCCGCTCCGAAATTGTTTAAAATAGATCCAGTTTAGTAGTTCACAATTTAAATCGATGGGTGTCGCTACCCGTGTAATTTCCAAGAGACTTACCGCCAAAGCTTCTTAGTGGTGGCGCTGCCTACAGTGTACGTCCCATAATCACTTTAGCTAATTAACCACGTCACAACAAAGCAATGTCACAACACTATGTTATTACGTCATAGTCTCATGTGCTCTTATGTTATAAGTATGAGGAAACGGTTTAGGCGGCTTTTAAGTAGTCAATAACCGGATTTGTCGCTTATTAATGTCGATTTATTAAGCCACAATATTTGTCATTACAAGTCATCTTAGTGTGTATTTCCCGGTTGCGTCCAAAGCTGTCACTCTGGAGCCCAGGGATACGTTTATACCATGATTCAGGATTTCGGGGAGTCTGATAATTACAATGAAGCGACTTCTGACCTTCGCAGCCCTCGTAACAGGGGAACTGACCGACTGAATCATAGTTATACCTTTCCGAAACTATCCGAAACTTGCCGGTTTCCTAAAATGTTTTCACTCACCGCCGAGCTAATTGTAGAAATACGATTTGAAAACTCTAGAGGTGCCTGCTCGGATTCGAACCAGGAATCCCGTATGGCGCGTTCTTATCCACTGAGCTACCATCGTTCAACGCAACGCATTTGCTGCATTAGTATTAAATGATTTATCATCACTGCGATGCGACATCACATCACACTCAAAGCGATTTAGAGTCGTAGGTCGGGTCTGAATTGATGCTTCTAATGCAGCAGCGCTACGACCCAGCAAGAACTTCTGGCCGGATGGCGCATTTGGACCCTGCTTACTACGCCAAAGGTTGTGGATTCGATCCCCAACCTGGACAAACATTCGTTTAATGAACATTTGTGTTTTTCTGGGTGTATTATATGTATTTGTAATTGCTCTGTTGTCTGATATCCGTAACACAAGTTCTTAGGCTATATAGTACGTAATCCAGTAATGTATGAGAAGTTTCATGAAATATACAAATAATAATGACTACGCCGTAGGCCGTATTCTTCCTCACTGCTCAATTGGCCATTATTAGCCACTACACCGAATTAGCAAACTGAAGTGGCAGTGGGCTGGTCATATTAGCCGCAGAACTAACAGCCGTTGGAGCCGTAAATTCCTTGAGTGGAGACCGCGACTCGGTAAGCGTAGTGTAGGACGGCCTGCGACAAGATGGGATGATGACATTCGAAGGCTGGCTGGTGTGTGGTGCTGGTGGGCTGGATGAGAGTGGCCGAATATCGGGAGCAGTGGCGTGCATTAGGGGAGACCTATGTCCAGCAGTGGACGAGTGTGGGTTGCTGATGATGACGACGCTTTTAAAAGTAAGTATTTACTGTTTTTACACTAAAGGCTCTAAAGTGAGACGAATAGCCTTGTAGCAGCCGTAGTACGATGCAGTACTTGAGCCACTAATGCAGCGCTGCTACGACGTAGCACGTACTACGCCGTAGGCCGCTACGACGCCGTCACAACAAATGTAAGCACAGCAAATTGACGGGACTTAACTAAATACTTAGGGCTTTATTCATAAACCTTCACTTATTCTTTAATAGCCTTTGTCCAAAATATTCGAATAAATAAAAATAAAATAAATAAATAAATAAAAATGCTTTATTACTTACCGAGTTACTTAGACTAACAAAGATTTAACTCTTATTATTATTTTAAGATTTTCTCTTTATAACACCGTTGTAGTTAACAAAGGTTTAACAAACTTTTATAAAAAAAACCTTATTTAGACTGGCCCGATAGCGCAATTGATAGTGACCCTACCTCGTACGCTAAAGGTCTTAGGTTCGATCCCCCCCTCCCCACCCCTGGAGAAACATTGGTGCGATGAACACTTATTTATTTATTTATTGCAACAAATATGATAATAAGAGCTTACAGTTTCCCAAAGCGATCTTATTATAATTCAATATGAAGTACATAAATACACTTAGACACTATGACACAGATATAAACTTAACAAATGAGACAAAACAGAAATTTTATCATTAAATATCAGCATGTTGGAATTTGGTGAGAAAGTCATGTCATGCTTATGTCTGTTTAGTGTCTAGGTGTAATATTTAAGTATTATATTTGTAATTCCTATGTTGTCTGATATCCTTAACACAAGTGCTTAAGCTAATTAGTAAAGAATCAGGTCAATGTATGTTGTAAAAAAAATAAACAAATAGATTTAGTATGAACATTTATCCTAAATTTATTCCTTTAATATTGAAAAGACGGATAACCTAATAAAATGTCAGTTGATTGATTAACTTTATACCAAATAAATATTCAATTGCCGTAAATTCTAAGTACAATCTCAGACATGAAAGTAATTGGAAAGAGAATCCTGTCAACAGACAATAAATTAGAAATCGCGTCGAATCTCTGTTTTATTTAATATCGTTCGCATGACAAGTGTACTCTCGACTCGAGTGGTAGGTAATATGTCTCCGCCTCGCGACTCGAGGTGAGGCTAGGACGAGGCGAGGCGAGACGAGGCGAAGGAGAAGAATTGAGTACAGGGGCACGCTGAATTGACTTCAACTTGAATAAGTGAAATAATTTGTTAATGTTTCCAAGTGAGAAGATTTATATTAGGAAATCAAATTATTTATTTGTCATTATGTAAATTAGTGAATTTCAAATACCTATTATAAATTACTAACTTTGTAATGATACCTTAATTAATTATGATTTTGGCAATTCTAGTCTCCTGTTCTCATGTGGTTTGTGCAATATCTACATTAAAAAAATATGCTTTTAAAAAAACCATTCAACACTGATTAAATGCATTTTGTTACGCCTAGATTTTAAGCCGAACTTCAATAAAATACTAGAATATAATAATAGTAAATGAAGGTAGGACTATCACACCAACTGTATCTAAACCCTCATAAGCTTACGCATGACATATGTCAAAAATCGACATATCAAAGGGCTACGGCGAAATAAAGAGCCCAGCCTTATCCGATAGATGCGAGTACCTACAGCCGATCCTCGTTATTGGAAAGGACGCTGGACAGGCACTAGCGAGGTCAGTGACCTGGAGTTGTCGGACCTAAACAACGGGTTATCTTGGGACTAACATTCCACTGAGGCAGCCTATTGTAGCTACCAGACCAGTGCAGTGTGGATACAAGCTGGCAAATCTTAATTATAAACAATAACACCTGACAACTGACCGGTTGGCGCATTTAGCAGTGACCTGCCTCTTATGTCAAAGTTTCTGGTTTCGATTCCTTCGTGTGATGGACACAACACAAAACACTTGTGTTTGTCCAGTGTCTGGGTATAATATTAAGTATATATTTATAATTTCTCTGTTTTCCGATTTCCGCAACACAATAGCTTAAGCTACTTAGTACGGAATCAGGTCAATGTATGAGATGTATGAATTTATTTATATCTATCTGGTGTACAAGGAAACCAATCGCTTAAAGTTGTATTTATCGCGTCCATTTTAAAGTGATTTATTGTTTAAACGCAACATGCGGATTACAGTAATAGTAGTTTGCTAGTTCAAAATATAAGTTCACGTGGTTATGACGGGGTTTCGATAGCGCCGGCCCGCGCATGATTAATGGCGCCGATAGACGCATATAGACACAGAAACATTGCTCGAACAACTACCCGTATACAAAATCCATCTTCCCGGCGTGTTTAATATGTAACTTTTCACATTCACCGTATAAATCATTGTCGCTTCGGAACTTCGAATCGAATACTCCTAGGAAACTTTTAAGCACAATAGATGTGATCAAACGTCGACCTGTCTTCACGAATTTCAAATATCATTAAGGTCGAGTTTAAAACCCATGTAATATTAACTGAGATAACTTTAGGGTAAACAATGTACATAGAACTTCAAATTTGATTCCAAAGATATTAAATCTCGTAAAGTTGGGTCGCTGGACGAGGTGTCTGGTCGCGTTAGAGCAAGTCGATCGGTTAGTGGAGGCTCGAAGGCGCGCGCCGGGTGACTCGATGTTATCGACTAGCAGGTGATAAGCTCCTCGGAGACGCAAGTTATAATCACCCCGCGGCGGCATCGACGCTCACTTGCGTATTGTTGCAGGGCTGACAAAAGACTACACAGTAAAAGTTATGTATTTTGATACCAATTGTGACGATCTATTTAGTCTACTATCTTTGATTTGGTATTGATGTTAGCAGAAACTCTTTCTAGGATTGAATTTTTTATTGAACGAAATAAGTTAAAAAAAGCCGCCTTCAAAAACCACGAACTAAAAAGTATAAAATTCAATTCAATTCAAAATATCTTTATTTGCATAGGCTTGTATACATACAGCACTTTCAAATCGTCATACATTAATAATTATAACTATTTATTTGTAAGTATAATATACATGTAATTACACATATGTGTCGATGCATAAAATATACTAAAAAATGAATAAACATATTTAATGTGATTCTACCACCGGAATCGGAAAGTTGATTCTGACGAGAAGATCTATATTAATATACTTCAAATAACATTTTATAACAGTACAGGTAAAGGTGTCCTCCTCCGTCATTTTTGAAGTCGGTAAAAATAGCGTCAAATAAACTTTTATTAGATATCTACTACTTTGTTAGTGGATTTATAAGTAGAAATCGATAACATCACTTTGAAGTAAAGAGAAAAGGGGATTTGCGCTTTTTCTTACTGGTTCTTTCGATTTTTGCGTTGCATTATAAGTGTAGGTAATAGTCACCAGAATGAACGCTTAACATTTTTTTATATTATTCAAATATGCAATATAAGCTTTACTATCGTTCGTTTTCGTCAAACCTAAAACTCTAATAAATGGATAGATTATTTATATCGACGGGTCTCGACAAAGTAGATAGATAAATATACTTTATTGCACAAAATACACAACATAAAAAAAAAACATTACAGAACTTAAATGTACAATAATAAATGTAGTAATATTTTCGAAAACGATTATAGAATTCATAATTTGCTACTTTCACCGTAAAGTTCTACATGTTTTAGTTTTCATATTACGTAATTTATTACAAATACAAATACAAATAATCTTTATTTGCATAAAACATGGTACATTATTGGTGTTATTAGTAGTCATATACGCATGTTTAGTCGATCTATCGACAAGCAAATATGTCCGTCCTAATTTAAATTATGTGTAAAAAAAAAAACATTAAATTCGGAGTCAAATAAACAAAAAAAAATAACTCCAATATTTCATTTACACAATACAAATTTCATTAATGTCAATAGAATATATAAACAAAAATTATAATAACATTTAATAATAAAAATAGTGGGTATATATAAAAAATGTCAACAATTAAAATTAAAATTAAAACATACACAGAAAAAACAATAAATGTACAATGTTGTTAATAAAATTCACATAAAGATAAATGTATCAGATATAATAGGCAATTTTATACTGGAATCGTCCCTCACATTTGCATTAATTTGCTACACGCATTATTTATATGTCTTTCACGACAAAATTTGGTAAATTCTTGAATGTCATAAAAGCAATTATGTATCAAAATTTCAATTATTATCCTTCTGAAAGCATTGAATGGAAGACTTTGAACACTGTTTGGAAGTAAGTTGTACAATTGGATACACATGCTATAGCTGTTTCTAGCGAAACAGGTTGTAGCTGAGGGTGGTACAGCCAATTTTTATGGATATCTCCTCGAGCCAAAACCACTATTTTCACATGTTTCAAGAAAAAATGCATGTTTTTCTTTGTAAATAACAAAATTTCTAATATGTAAAGCGATGGTAATGGAACATTTAAAGCTTAACAACATTTAAAGCTTTATACCTATACTGTGTCAGTTACAATAAAAAGCTTTCAAAGATTTCAAAGATGCGACTTTGTTTCGTCACCCGTCGACACAGACAGCCCTGCGCAGGACATCAAAGGCCACGCAGCGCCCTCTGTGTGCCCGGCGCACACACTGTGCTGATTGCTCACAGCTAAGTACGAGCATTGCCTAATATCGCATTAGAGATTTACATTCGTCACGCTTTGATGCCAGGTAAACAGCTCTGCAACATCATAAACATCATGTTTCCTTCAGGAAACTTTATATGTGAGAAAATTAAGAAAACTTTATTTATTATTATATTTTTCCGACTTATTTTTGCCATTTCATCATCATCATCAGCCCATTTAAGTCCCCACTGCTGGGGCACGGGCCTCCCTCAATCACATGAGGGGTAATTGCCATACTCACCACGCTTGGCAGACGGGTTGGCGAGGGTTTTGATATAAATGCAGAGTTTTCCTTCTCTGGGTGCTGATGATCATGCCAGCAGCTTTACCTTATTCGCCTTTTACGACACCTCGGTAAGAGTGAGGGTGGCCTATTCTACTCTGCCGGGACCAGACGGCCATTTTTGCCATTTATTAACGCTGAAATGGTATATTTCATCTTTGATGAAAGTCATATAGTGTTCTTTGAAAGTAGTTTAAATATTTTGGCAAGCTAATGCTGTCTCTTTCTTCTTAGAATAAATTGGGAAAGAAACGAATTTATACAGATTTATATGTATCTCTAACTAGACTGCACCCGCAGCGCTACTCACGCAGTTTTAGTCTTTAATACATTAATTCAAACTTCAAGGGGTTGAAAGTTCAAAGGTCTCTTTTTTATTCAAAACCCGTGCCCAAACATCAATTTTAAGTTTCTTACTTTATTAATTAGCAAACCCCCATTCACATTCCTAACATCAAAGAAGGCGGACTTACACTTCTAACCCCACTTATACCGCCATAAGGGTTGAATTTTTAAAAATCCGTTCTTAGTACTCACTTTCACTATTAAAGGAACACCATTTTTTTTGTATGATATAGATAGCAGACGAGCCGACGGATCACCTGATGGTAAGCGATTACCGCCGCCCATGGACACCCAGCAACACCAGTGGTGCCACAAGTGCGCTGCTTACCTTTTAACCCCCCTTCCCCTGGAATGCCCAAATTTCAAGTTTCTAGGGTCAGTAGTTTGGGCTGTGGGTCAATTCCTAGTCACTTAGTCACTCTGGTTCTCCTTTTATGTATATAGATTAGTAACATTCTTCCTTTGACTAAAATTTAAGTGTAAGCCTTATTATTTTTAAGACATAATCTTTGCTTTACAAGGTTTAATACACCACTAAATGTTAAATACCTTGATTTTGTAGAGTCGAACCATCGGCAAATGCGTGTTACCACGTTCAACATGAAGGCATGTGAGCGGCACAAAGTGGGCAGCTCCTTAATAAATGCGCGGCTCCTTGTCTCGGCGATGCTCTTTGTGCTGCGGCCAGCGAAAGGAATTTATATTAGCCGCGTCCTACCTGCGATCACGACGTGAATCCCCCTTTTCCCGACGGATCTAATTGCTACTTACGAGTATAAGAAAATGTACGAAAATCACGACTTAAAAGAATTCCCGACCGTGTATTTTCCCTCGCTACGAGTGCTATCTAGAAAAAGATTCCGCGTACAAAAACAAGCTAATAAGCATTAGGCGGCGGGTGACACTTGCCCGGTGCTCTCTGCCAAGTTGCGATGAGGAGCTTTAATATTGCAAACTACAAAACCGCTTTAAGGCCAAATGGGTTCGAAATATTTTAATGCCACTTAACTTTTTAAGAAATAACCTCAAAGGTGAATAGAATTTGAGAAATAATGAAATGCCACAGGTAGGTATAACAACGTGAAGGACTCTGCGTAGAACCTCATTCCCTAAGTAATGAGCTGTTGTCATTACCTCAGAATAAATAAGACTGGGCTACAAAGAGGGATAAAAACAACGTTGTGTGAAAGTATCTCTTCAGAGTTTTGGTAACATATTTTTGTTATTTATAAGACTTGTTCTGGTAATCTACAAATTCCTCAAGAAACACCACATAAACAAACTTGTATACAACATGCACAACGCGCTAGGCAATATATCGTATAGTGTCTCTCCTGCACACGTTCCGTATTCAGAAATCAGAAAACATTAATTTGCTTGTAACATGGTTTTATACAATTCAATTGAGAACATTCATGCTCCACCGCCGTGTGGTCCCGGCAGAGTAGAATAGGCCACCCTCACTCTTACCGAGGTGTCGTAAAAGGCGACTAAGGTAAAGCTGCTGGCATGATCATCAGCACCCAGAGAAGGAAAACTCTGCATTTATATCAAAACCCTCGCCAACCCGTCTGCCAAGTGTGGTGATTATGGCAATTACCCCTCATGTGATTGAAGGAAGCCCGTGCCCCAGCAGTGGGGTCTTAAATAGGCTGATGATGATGATGCTCCACCTAACTCGTCGGAATGCAAATATTTTGTTACATAGTGTCAATTTATTTTTAGAGTCATTATTAATTACATTATAACATAGCGTATTTTTTTTATAGAGACTATAGTAGTATATTGGCTCTCCGCAGCCTGACGGTAAGCAATAGAAGAGCCCAAGTTGAAATTACAACGGAAGCGATGTCAAGGCATCACCTCCGTTGGCTGGCGGTGCCAACGGCCCACGAGATGCTTCTTCACGCTTCGTTTTAAGGAATCCATATTTTGGGAAGGAGGAAATAATTATAATTATAATTCTCGTGCGGCAGAAATAGAAACTGCCAATTTTTTTAATCCGTGATGGAATGATTTCCACTGTGAAGCGGTGACAGCGTTGTCCTGCGCGTGTAGTTCTGTGGCGCAGGGAGGATGAGGGAGAAAAGCTTTTCAGAGCATTCACCGTGATATATACGGTAAAAGACGCTAAGCGGCCCGATATACGTAGTTCGTCACCTATAATTTCAGGATCCCCAATTTTAAATTATTATTAATGATTATAATGAAATTAAAATGTCAATAATTTAATAATTATTATTTTTAGGCAGCCAGTGTTCTATGTATATTTGTACATTTGCACTGTATCAAAATTATGTAAATTTCAAGATCATGTATTCCGCCAGGTTTTGGTGTAAATTCAATTAAATCGTAGAGCAAACTCACGTATAACTTAACAAAGATAAAAGTCAAAGAAACTAAGGCCCGATTCGATCAATCCTTATCCATGGATAAATGGGAGAGCCACGCTTTGGCATGAATGGGCCAGCTCGACCAGAGTGATACCACGGCCTCACAGAAAACTGGCGTGAAACAGCACTGTGATAGATAGATAAAAACTTTTTATCTATCTATCACAGTGCTGTTTCACGCCAGTTTTCTGCCAATAAACTTATTGGTTACAACAACATACACACATCACAACATAAAACATATAAAAAGCATCTGCACTACTGTGCTGTGTTTCACCGCGTGAGTGACAGTACCGGAGGCCAAATCCGGGGGAAAAGGAGGGATTAAAGGTTGGCAGCGCATTTGTGACATCACAGGTGTTGCAGGTGTCCATGGGCGGCGGCAACCGCTTACCATCAGGTGATCCGTCTGTTCGTCTGCCACCTATCACATAAACAAAATAAAAGAATCTTTGTTATAACGTTAGATTTGTATAGAATGACAGCGCTGTACCATAGATTTAGTATCGGTTTAAAATTAGTCGAATCAGCCCTTAGTATATTACAAGATATAAGCTATTAGTAACCATATTGGACGTCGTATTAGATTATTATCGATTAGCGACTAGTTTAGGTCAGTGGTACTAGTATTATAATATCTGTGGAGAGAGTGAACGCTGGCAGGTCAACCTCTGGTCCAAGGGTTGCGGGTTCGATCCCCGCACGGTACAAACATTTGTGTGTATGAACATGTCTGTTTGTATTAGTCTGGGTGTGTTCTATGTATTCATAAGTAAGTATTTACAAAAGAAAAGTATTGAAGAATGAAATATTTAAGCAAAGACTAGTCTAAGAGGTTCTTTACAACGATTTCTTTACTGTTATAGTAAGATTTAATGTGACCCGCCGTTGTACACTCTATATCCTACATTTGCTTGTTGACGCACCCTGTCGGCAAACGGCTAAGTCGCATAAAATCTAACTATAATAATAAATAGATCGCAGTTTAGACCTTAACCTCCAATAGAGACATTAAAATACGCCGAAATGGTTCCAGAAAAGGTGGTACGGCAGTGTTTGCTTCGCTTTCGACTTATATTTGTAATTCCACTGCTGATTCTGATATCTATAAGACGGGTGATTGAGCTACCTATCTCGGAGTCAGATATTATTATTAATAACTGGAGTATAAGGTCCTTGCCTGCTACTGGAACCACGGCCAAGCCTGCCTGGCGGCGCTGGCGGTGACCACAGTCTGGTTGGCGCGATTGTCAAACGCAGCTGGCTTAGTACGATGCGATTCTAATTGATTGGAATTCATAGGAGACGTGATTCATTCCACTGTTTGACAATAGTCAATCACATAAACATTGCGAATCGTTAGTCCTTAAAGCGTTCGCTGACAGGCTTTTGATTTAATTTTCGGGAAATGTTATAAGGTCAGTCAATAATAATGATGATGTGCCAAACAGGCGGCCGCTCAACGATAGTCGTCGCTGATCCAAGAGACCAACCCCCGACGCTGGTTTTCAGCGACTAACATAACATTATTGCGCATCTGTAGATCAACAGTTTTATGGAACAGGCCCTAGAACTATACCAAAGTATAGTAACTGATCCCAATATTAATACTGAGCTTTGAAGATTTAGTAAGCAACTCTACTCAAAGTCAAAGTAAAGTCAAAGTCAAATATTCTTTATTTGCGTAGGCTTGTACACGACTCTACACAAATCGTCATACATTAAAGAAATATTTATAACTATTAGTTAGGTACGTATTTACAATATACATGTAAGTACATTGTCGATACATAAAATATACTAAACTAACTAACATTTCTGGTGTTTAAGCTATGTTGTTTATTAGATTTTATAGAAAACATTTAAATGTTTTTATAAACATAGATAAAAATACTCGCTACTCGCATTATGTATTGAACTTCTATATTGAAAGCCATACGAGTCAACTAAACCCTTTGGCAAAATACCGAGTCGAAAAGATACTCAGTTCAAGCTTCAAACGGAACTCCGCTCAATCGCAACATTAATCATGAGAAATTTATTTAATCAACTTAATTAGATTACGCAATATCAGTCCTCCCCCGCCCGCCCAACACGAAATCAAACAAGATTAATAAATGTTAATTTAAGACATCAATCTCAGACTTAAATTCTTGTTTATTTCTGCTCGGGTACCTATAAACAGACGTTAATATTTGATGTGTTCTCGTCATTTATTCGAGGTTTAGTGAGCGCGTTAGCCAATCTCTATTCCATTGAACGGGCGCAATGAAAAAGGCTGAAACGTATGGCAATAACAATGAATGGGTTGAGCTTTGTGCCGCCGGCCGCTCGTCGACCTCTGTTGCTAGGACTATACTTACTTGTAGGTTATGATATATCATTCCTTTACCTTTAAGGTTAAGAGGCAAGATTGACTAGATTTAAATCAAGCCCAAAGAGGCGATTAAATAACGGTTTCCTAAAATGTAAAGGATATTGTTATTTTATCGGCTTTGTGGGAAAACAAGAACATTTTGAAGTATATAGAACGTCTTAGAATATATTACCGTTAAATTCTAGAATATCAACTTAAAATAATAAAAAGTGTTCATATTCCAAAACCAATTATGCACATACCCTAGTATTATAATGAGTGAATCGATGAAAATGAAATGTTAAATACGTTTAAATTTAAAATTACTCAACCATTAACATAATTTAGACGCCTGTGTAAGAGCGCACAATTTGTATACTCGCCCACAGAATGGCATTAAACAAGCTAATTTGATACAACGGTGGCTAATGATTAGCAACACGCAGCACTTGACCGAGTGCAATTTGCGTGCGCTGTTTTAGTAAAATAGTGTTAAAATAACAGAACTACATTGCCCATTGTTATATTACAGCCCTCGCCTAAAGCTGTATATTTAATACTGGAAAGACTGACTGTAGTTGGGATCATCCCCATGCAACTCCTATACAAACTTCTAAAAAATAATTTTACGAAGAAACTGGCGACACGAGTATCCAAGGCCCTTAAACTAAAACCATTTAATTTCATTTCATTTCAATAGATGGCAATAGCATTAGTACTTAATACTGATTTTGATAAATTTAAATTACTAAATTATTACTTTATTAGGTTTTGATTTTTTGTAATTACCTCTTATCTTATATAATAATAATACACCCTAAATAAAGATTATTCACTTTTTTTTTTTCAGTACGTGTTGTTTTCCATAGCCATGTTTAGTCTGTAAGAAATGTCAAACGGAAAAGTTTTGAGTTGGAGTTTGGTAACAGTTTTGATGCGCGTGATTTTTCCGTTTTTTGATTTACCTCGGCTGTGTTTTATTGGATTTTGTGTGGATTGCTCTTACGATTGACTTGGCATTAACTTGGACTTGTGAATGAATCTTACTTTGTGACCTGGCAAACGTTTCTTGGATACCGAAAGATGCCTTCGAATTCACGATTTAAATGTTATTTTGGTTGCGAAAACGATGGTAAGTGGAATAATAATAAGATTTCTTATTTACTGACATTAATATACATACACACACAATATACATAATACACTCCCAAGTACTACAGTGGTTCACTTATAATAACTTGGTTCTTAATTCAAAGAAAACTAAATGTGTTAAGTTCACAATGCCTAATGTAAGGCAGGTCAAAATGAATATTGTCATGAATAACGAACCTATCGAAGTCATAAACTCCACAGTTTTTCTAGGTATCACTCTGGATACCAAATTGCAACGGAGCCCTCATATTGCTGTCTAGGCAGGAAGACTTAGTTAAGCTGCATATGCAGTTAGAAAGATAAGGAATCTGACTGATATCGGGACAGCGAGACTGGTTTATTTTAGCTATTTTCATAATGTCATATGGTCTACTACTGTGGGGATCCGGGGCTGACTTACAAGCCATCTTCATTTTGTAGAAGAGGGCCATCCGTGCCATCTACGGTCTTAGATCACGTGACTCACTCAAAGAAGTATTCAAGGAAATCAATATTTTAACCGTATCATCTCAATACATTTTTGATTGTATTATGTTTGTATGCAAGAACTTTCACCTTTACTCGCAAAAATCAGATATTCATAGCTTTAACACGCGAAATAAACATAGGCTTGTTGTCCCAAATCTAAGACTTCATAAAATTGGAAATTCATTTGGAATGAGCATTAGAATGTTTAATAAGTTACCTCAAAATATTATTGATTTACCGACACATAAGTTTAAGTTGCATGTAAAAAACTGCCTAATGCAGAAAGGCTACTATAAAATAGATGATTATTTGAATGATAAGGATTCCTGGACATGTTGATCTCTTCGCCTGTCCTCTCATGTATAATTCATTTCATAATTTTTCTTTGACGATTTATCTAAACGATATTGATTATATGCGTTGTATATCATACTGTCACTGTAATCATAATTTGTATAAGAATGTAATTACCATATTATTTGAAAAGAGTAACTACTGAGTTTTTTGCTGATTCTTCTTGGTAGAAATTGACATTCCGAATCAGCGGTAGATTACATAATATTTGACATTCATAAATGTTCTGTATGGACTTAAATTTATTAAAGACATTTTTGATTTTGATTTTGACTGTATAATTGATTTATATTGATAATTCAATAATTGACAAGATGCTAACCACATACTATTGTACACCTCGTCCTGCAGTTTATTAGTATTGGATTAAGTAACTACTACTCTTTGTGACCTATGAGGGGAACCTAAGTAGTCATGCTCACTCAATTGTCTCTAAGCTGGTTGCGCTATGTGGCGGGTCATTACATTCCCTCTAATATGGTTGAGTGAAATGATGGCTGACACATCCGTCATACTTGTGAACAGGTGCCACCTTTGGGGACTAGTCTGCTTCGGTTTACCTCATAATATTTATTTTATTATTATTTCCTTTATTTTATTTTGTGCAACAATTAAACTGTATGGCTTGGTATGATGACACAACATTGTATGAAAGTTTGGCGATTAAAAAGAGTAACTGGCGAGTTTCTTGCCGGATCTTCTCGACCAGAAACAACTTTCCGAGCCGGTGGTAGAATCGCATTCTGTTTATTTATTTCTTTAGTATATTTTATGTATCAACATATATATGTATTAACATGTAAATTATACATAAATACTTATAAATAGTTTTAAGTCATTCAAATGCATGACGATTTGTAAGTGCTGTGTACAAGCCTATGCAAATAAAGAATTATTTGATATTGATATTGATACATATTAACAAGTACATAATATCGTTTTCAGGACCCTTACATCGCTTTCCAAAGCCAGGAGCACACATGGCTAAGTTTAAGTTATGGAAGAATGCACTTGGGGATGAGGTGCAAAAAAAGGGAGATATATATATTTATAATCAAATTCGATTTTGCAATAGGCATTTTGAAAAATATTACTGCTCTCCCAGCAACAGACTTACAGCCAATGCTGTTCCCACACTTTGCTTGAATGGTAAGTTTATTGTTCAATTACCAACTAAACTGTTGTTTGATAACAAGCTATTGTAGGTTTTATCTTTAATTTATTATAGTAGCCGCAAGGACTCATCGCAGACGGTAGAGCATTTCTTTAATTTATGAATGTTATATGACACTAACTGCCACAAATATTTAGCTCGAGTAAAACAGTCACTTTCTTTTAAACCTACTGACTATTTTAAACAACAGTCACAACAGTTTCATTTTAGTTAATGAAATACTCTACCGTTTGCCACGAGTCTTTGGGGGTAGTATAATCTGACACTACTCTAGGGGACTGATGGATAACAATTTCTATGATTAATTTCTTATTTAAAATTCCAGCATTATCACAACAGCATACTGATGGACCAGGATTGGTGGTGGAACCCTCAACACA
This sequence comes from Marasmia exigua, assembly GCA_019059595.1. Taxonomy (NCBI): domain Eukaryota; kingdom Metazoa; phylum Arthropoda; class Insecta; order Lepidoptera; family Crambidae; genus Marasmia; species Marasmia exigua. The sequence goes on along the minus strand of CM032468.1, from coordinate 862,072 downwards.
ATCCCAAAGTGTTCAAGACCAGCCATCAGGTAAAATAAATTGCACTTCATAGTCTTAACACCAGAAATAAACATAGGCTAGCTAATAATTCATTTGTTGACTTATGTATTCAGATATTTAATAAGCTACCATAATTTCATTACGCTTCCACTGAATAAGTTTAAGTCTCATATTAAAACCTGCCTCATGAAGAAAGGTTATTATAGTTTACAAGACTATTTATACGATACCAATTCTTGGTCATGTTAATCGATTAGCCTTTTCTATTGCTGTTCATAGTACTCTGTTAACTTTCATAATTATTTTTTTTCTCTTATCTATTGAAACTCTGTAACATCATCAATATTTAAAAAGAAAAACTACTGAGTTTCTTGCTGGTGTCTTCTCAGTAGCCGATAACCCGATCCAGCGGTAGATGATAATATTTTGTACCTATTTTGACATTCATAAGTGTTCTATGTGGATCTAAATTGAATATTTTTTTATCTTTTATCTTTATCTTTTACTTAATTTATTCTCTCATCTTAGTGCGTCATTCCTGGTTGCATCTAATTCCCTCTTCGTGTTTTAAAGGTCAAAAGTAGGCTCACCATTGGCTGCTTGATCTGGCCATTCTGTTATCGAGTGGTATAAAATACATTTTTATACCACTCAATAACACAATGGCCAATAGACATTATGTTAACTAATATGACATTTTATTCCAGCGTTACCTCATCTGGTTGGTTGTCAAAATATTGATCCAGAAATTATGGAACAACCATCAACTTCAAAGGCGGACTCAAACTATGAACATAAAACATCTGTAAATAAGCAAACTCGCAAACGGAAAAAGCAATCAGGTATATATAAGCACATACATTTAATATATTTGAAAATGTAAGTAGCATGGTATTAGGCGTTCAAAATCTGCCTTTTAGCCTCTCAAGCCGAGAGCTTGAGCCCCCTTCAGGCGATATTGAACCCCAATACCGTAAGCAAGCTTACATTATAAGCCATTCAACCCTAGTTCAGGTCAGGCTTCACAGGTGTCATTAGCGTCTGATATGTAATCGTCTTAGACAGAAGCTTGACCCGCATTCTGAACCACAGCTTTTTTGTGAATAATATGATAGAATCTGCAGGAACAAATTTAGTTCCACAATAAAATTACAAAAAGTTTAGGTATACAGGCAAGATATAATGTTTAATTGTCCCTAATAAATTACTTAGAAAAACCCTCGAACCTTGAACCTTTAAAGGTGTTTTTATAAATGTATCTCAAAATAGGTTTAAACTAGCTACCTACATAATTATCTTCGAATTGTGTACATTAAAATCTGTTAAGAAAAAATAATTATTTAATCCATTTCGAAGAAATATCATAAATAGTCCTAGATCATAAATAGTAATTTTCAATACTTAATTATACCATGAAAAGTATTATTTTCTTACTTTATTTTTCATTTCATTGGTGGCATGCGAGTAGACGGATCACCTGATGGTAAATGATTCCCACCGCCCATGGACACTTGCAACACAAGTGCGCTACAAACCTTTAAACTCCCCTTTCCCCGTATTGGACCTCCGGTAGCCTCTCTCACTCAGCGAAACACAGCAAAGGCTTCTTGTCGCTTCACGTCGGTTTTTTGTGAGGCTGTGGTACCACCCTGGTCGAGTCGACACATTCATGCCGAAGCGTGGCTCTCCCACCGGTAAATCCAAGTAACCATGGAAGATTCCGTTTAAACCAATTGAGGTCAAACAAATATGCGTTGTACTTTGGATCCATCCGGCGGTGTGAAACCGCATAAGTAGTTGAATTCATCGTTGCGACTTTAAAATCGCTAATGTGTAAAATAAACACAACAGACATATAGGAACTTTTGAAGTTACAACGTTTTGCTTTGCAGTAGAGTTGGTAAAAATGTTTTGAATGGTAAAGTTTACACTGTGGTAACTTCAAGAGGAGTTTTATATAAAAGTAGAATAATTCTTTATAACTACATATAGTTCGATTTATGTCAAAACAGACGCCATGAGAAAGTCTCAACGTTAAATTAATTTTCAGTTCAGGTTATGAAGGTCAGACTAGCCATATCTCTGATCATGCTGAAAACTGACCCCAAGCTTCCCAAGAGCCATGGGACAACAACTTGTTGTGTGACTAATTGATATCTTTTTTATTTTTAATTTCAGGCTCTCAGAATGCACAAAGCCATCAAGTGGCTGCTGAAAACTTTGTAAAAAAAATAGAGAAGAAAATAGAAAAATTAACAAAAAAATGTAAAAATCTAAATGATAAGATTCGAATGTCAAAACATTTGTGCAAGTCACAAACTTTCATAAAAACTATTGAAAATATGCCTGAGGCAATGAAATGCATGCTAAAGATGCAAATGAAGTGGAAAAAAAGACCAAGGGGTAGAAGGTTTACATTACAAGAAAAAATTATGGCCCTGACAATTTTAAAACAAAGTCAGAAGACATATAATTTACTGCGAAAATTGTTTGTTTTGCCATCCAAGCGATGCTTACAAAATTTGTTGACTAAGTTCACTTTAAACACAGGAATAAACCAACAAATATTTGCAAACTTAAAGAAGACTGCAGCAAATATACCTGAGGAAAAAAAACTTTGCGTTCTTCTTTTTGATGAAGTTTCGCTGTCACCTGGGCTGTATTACAACAAAGCCAAATCGGAAATAAGCGGATTTGAAGATTATGGACACAAAAAAACCAAAACGATTGCGGACCATGCTTTGGTTTTTATGATTAAAAGTATAAAAACAAAATCAAAACAGCCAATATGTTTTACTTTCTGCCAGGGTGCGACCAAAAAAAGTATATTAAAAGAATTAATAAAACTCGTTATTTTAGAGTTAAAAAATGCAGGGATTAAAATTATAGCCACAATATGTGACCAAGCAGCTGCAAATGTCGCTGCTATAAAATCACTGCGCGAAGAAACCAAGGCAGAATATGAAAAGAGAAATGAAAGGTATGATACCAAATCGTTTGAAATTGAAGGAACGAAAATTTTTCCGTTATTTGATACACCGCACTTATTGAAAGGCGTCCGCAACAACCTAATGACAAAAAATTTAAAATACAATGAAAATGGAGTAGAAAAAATTGCAAAATGGGAGCACCTTCAGATGCTGTTAGACAGTGACCCAGGAGAAGATGAAATCCGTTTAGTAAATAAATTAACAGAGGGCCACATAAATGGCCAAAAAATGAACAAAATGAAAGTCAAGTTAGCGGCTCAGGTGTTCAGCCAGAGAGTGTCTTCAGCGCTACGATTTCTAGCAAGTGAGTATAACTCTTATTGAGGTAGATGTAGGAATATCTAAAATAATTTTCTCTTAAATGTTTATATTGTAAGCAGATTTTTATTCATACATAAATTTTTCAATGTTTAGTGTTTTAGTTTAGATACCAAATTATTATTTATAAAATTATCCATACATTTTGTTGATGTATTGCTGGACATGATTTATTTTCACATTTATCATACGCTTAAACACCTGCACCTAAATTATTAAACAGAAGTCTTATTTCTTTTATTTCAGGACACAAGATTCTTCCAGAGGAATGCACGGACACCGCCGATTTGCTTTTATTATTTGATAAATTATTTGATTCTTTCAATGGACACTCATACAATAACCCGAAAAAAGTTCTGAAGGGGTGCATTAAAAACAATTCGCCACATTTTAAATTTTGGAGTGAGGTTTTACCTATTTTGGAAACAATGGAATTCGAAGTAAAAAAAAGGAACCAGAGAGGTGAAGAACATATAAAATATCAAAAAGTTCCATCTATAAAAAACTGGATTCACAATATCAAAACTTTTATTGAAATGTGGAAATATATTAACAAAAAACATAATATTCAAAACATAGTAATGCGCAACCTCAATCAGGACCCGCTTGAGAACTTTTTTTCGTGTATCAGAAGTAATGGTGTCCGAAATGTTAATCCCACGTGCCTACAATTTTGTAACGCATTCAAGACTTTGTTGATTAATAATTTTGAATCACCCCACTCAATCAATGCTAATTGCGAACGGGATAATAATCAGGCAATGCAGTCATTACAATGTTTATTGGTTACAGAAAACAATGAATTGAGAAACACTGATTTTGCATGTGAAATTGATTCTTTGATTAGTACAATGGAAACAATGAAATCTAGTGACGTCATACAAAGGGTGCATGCGGAATCAAAAAAATATGTTGCGGGATATATAATAAAAAAATGTAAATCAAAAATATATAAAAAATGTAATAATTGTAAAAATGATTTGTGCAGATCAGAAGCAGATGTTGATTCTTTTAATTATGAAATCGATTACACTAAAAAATCTTTATTTCATGCATGTGATGCTTTTATTGATTTATTGAATGAAATTTATTTTATGATTGTGACGTGTTTACGAGAATCACCAGAAATTAATTTTTTGAATGAAAAAATCATATTTTTTATTAAATGTAAATGTGATTTTGATTTGGTATTTAAATGTGAGACTCACAAAAATGATTTAATTGAATTTATAATTAATATATCAATTAATATTGTTGTAAATAGTTGGTGTGCAGGCGTAAATAGAATTATGGGTGGTAAAATACATAAATTTGATCAAAGTGATTCAATGAAACAACAAGCTTTTGATTATTATAGGAAACACAGAAAGAAGTAGCTCTTTTTTAAAGTATTTTGCATGAAAATCATAAGGAAATAAAATGTCAGACCCATAAGTGATTTGGTTGATTTTATCTTTATAGTGTGTGGTGATCAAAGTGATTTTAGGCTTAAATTTATTAGTACGCACAAAAATAAATTATTTGGGTTATTTATTAGTTTGGCTTTGTGTATTTTTGACCTTGCATGCATAAGATTGATTTAAGAATTATCACAAGTTGTATACGTATGTTGACGGAATGTGTTTAACGTAGGTACATTGGGATTAACAAAATGAATACCTAGCAATGCGAAAAGTTATAAAAATCTAAATACATACCTTATGAACAATTTTCTGTAGTAGAAAAAATAAATGTGTTAGTGTGTATAAATACTTGTTTTTCTCACTATTCAGTATTCTCAACTTGAGAAATATTAAGTAATTCTTGTTGTTAAGCTTTTTTCAGCAATATTCTCGTTTCTCAAGTTGGGAAAAATCCATAATAAACCTCTATGTACCATTATATACATATTATATGTAAGTATATGTATCTACGTATATTACACATTTATACGTAGGTATACGTATACATATGGCAACTAACGCTATCTAGCGAACGACGCCCTGAACTTACTCGTTTTTTGATAGTCGAGTTGCACATCTATCTCAGTTTATATGTATTATCTATGGTTGGGATCACTGAAGACAAAAGGTCACGTGGTCGTTCACAAACAAGGTGGACCGATCAGTTGAAAGACTCGTCGTCCTCCAAATTCTGCGCAGTCGTTAAAGATGCGATAGACTGAAACCGGTGGAAGCAGGTCATCCGCTCCAGATGCAGCCATGATGCTAACCACGATCCTCCACCATGAGGGACCAAATCAGGAGAGACATATTTAGAGACTATATTATATTAGATAAGTTTCAAATGTGCAGAAGCGGCATGTTGGGTTAAGCTGTTTTTATCATTTTGAAATTTCTTAGATCGATTCTCTACTAAATTTCAAAGACATTATGCGCGGGCCGTGGACATAATATGATTCAGTATCAAATAAAAAGCTTGGATAGTTAATGGTACACCGATGTGTTGTTGATGGTACATTCCTGCTGTTTGTAATTATTGTTACAATCTAATCTTTAGATTTTAATTTGTTTTAGACATGCTGCTGTTGTTGTAGAATTATGTTAGCAGACCTAAAAGTAAATAAATAAATCTAACACAATCACTGTTGAGAATGTAATGCGAGTTAGTGTAGCGAAACAATAAAAATAACATCTTTCCCACGATTGGCCAACATTGTGAAAAGCCAGCCTTTTAGCCAGGAAATTATGTGCCGTGACGCGAATGACGCACACATCGCCGGGCGGCGGCCATCGCGTCACGATGAGGTGACATGTTAATATATTTTATTTCATATAAAAGGTTTGAGAAAATAAACAGCTATTCATCGTTATCTTGCGTCCTTTTCAAGAATGTGCTTTTCAGGACTGTTTAACAACCTTTTTTATAAATATAGAGCTGAGTTTGTTAGGTGCCAGACGAACAGACGGATCACCTTGTTATATCATCCTCCTATGCACCACCCCGCAACACCGGATCAGTAACAAGTGCGCTGCCAATCCTTTAAATCTCCTTTCCCCCAGTTGGTCATCTCGTACCCGCAATTATAATAAATGTTACGTATTTTTTAATGTTCCAAATAACTCTTGAATCTCCTTGTGAAGACATGACATTTAATTTCAATCTAATAATAACCAGAAAAGTCTCACAAGTCTCTAAATTATTTGATAAATATTAAATTCGAAAAATATAATTGTTTACTCCACTTGATAGGAATAATGTAATCAAAATATGATGATAAAATTGTGTAATAAGCGGAAAATAAAGAAACGTTCGAGCAACATGATCATTGTCTCCTCGCGGAAGTTGTCAATATTGGCGCGCACACACACAGAGCCGTCGGCGGATACCTCCTCCACCGAGAGCAATGTGTCAACTTAGCAAATGGAACAACAATACCTTGTAAGTAGCTTCAATAACGAAAACATCAACAAAGCATACACACGAGTATTTATTGTAAGCGCCTTTCATGCTTAAGAAGTTTGAGACTTTTTATGGACTGATTTATAGAAAGTCATAACTTTTAGCACATTAAGATTTATTTGGAGTGGGCGGCTATTCAGGTCTTATTCACACTAGTGTTATGCGACCAGTTTGTATCGTTATTATTATTATTTGATAGAAATGGGGTGAGCCCTGCGTCTCATAGCCACTGCGACCAGTAGATGATCTATTGTGGCAGCCCCGTAACCTATTACAGCACCTCATGTAGCTCCAGTTCCAGGATAAACCCGAGAATGGAGCTGATGGGGGAGCTCTTGATCTCGTCAGCTGAGATCATGTGTGCTCCCAGGTGCCGGCTTCTGCAGCGGTGCAGCGCTATGCACTCGCCGAGGACGTGGATAATCGTTTCCTCGTCCTCGCGACAGAACCTGCAGATTTTGGTATCTGTAAGGCCCATGTTGTGCAGGTGCTTATTTAATTTGCAGTGCCCTGTGAGGGTCCGAGTGAGTGCCCTAACATGTCCTCTACTCAGTTTTGTTATTTCTACAGCTCGTTTCTGATCGAACGCCTGTATCAACGCCTTAGACTGTTCTAGTCGAGGTAGTCTTTTCCAGAATTCAGTGCTTTGTTTTTTCTCCCACTCTTTTAACTCGAACCTGACCATGCATGCTGGAACGCCACTTATTGGTTCCGGTCCGAGTAGTGGGCTCTCTGCCCCGGCCTTTGCTAGCACGTCAGCGACTTCGTTGCCTCTGATATTGCAGTGTCCCGGTACCCAAATCAGATTTACAATGTTGGCATTGCCAAGCTGGTTTAGGAGCAGGACACACTCGCTAGTGAGTTTGGAGTCAAGTTCACAGGATGTTAACGCCTTGAGGGCAGCTTGACTATCTGAGAAGATGAATATCTTCTTATTCTGGAGATTCATTTGTAGACTCTCTTGGACACAGCCAATTATTGCGAAGACTTCCGCTTGGTACACTGTGGTATAGCGACCCAGGTTGGCGAATTTGCGTATTCCGCAGCGATCATTACAAAATCCCGCCCCAGATATGCCCTGCTTCCTGGAGCCATCTGTATACCAAACGATGTCATTCTGCTTAACATTTCCGGGAGTTCCAGCCTCCCAGTCTTGTCTACTTGGTAACAAGACTGTAAACCGCTTATCGAAGCGGTGTTCACGGACCATGGAGTCAGAGGGCATATCCATGACCGGAATTTTCATTAGTTCATTGTAGAGGCCTCTCATGACCCTAGAATGCCATCTCGTCCTCCCTCTGATTTTCGCTCTCGTGATAGCCATCCTCGCTTCCATCTGCACGTGAATGTGCAGAGGTGGAATGTTCAGGAGGGCATCCAGTGCTGCAGAGGGAGAGGACGAAAGCGCGCCAGTGGCTATAAGGCAGGCAGTTCTTTGAACTTTGCTGAGGTTCTCTACGCAGTTAAGTTGGTGCGTCTTCTTATACCACACACAGCAGCCATAAGTGACGATCGGCCTCACTATGGTTTTATAAATCCAGAGTGCGGCCATGGGCCGTAGCCCCCATTTTAGCCCCACCAACCTACTGCTTGCCCCCATCGCAATTTTTGCCTTTCTAGTGATGTAGTCGAGATGCTTGTTCCATGTTAGTTTTTGGTCTAAAAAGACTCCGAGATATTTGACCTCGTTGGACAAGCATAGCTTCGTACCAAGAAGTGTTGGGGTGTGTAGCGCCTCTAGTTTCCTTCTTTTGGTAAACGGGATTAAGACCGTCTTACGTGCATTGACTGTTAGCACGTATCTCGTGCACCAGTTTTCTACTATTCGTAGGGCCCTTTGCATAAGATTGGAAATGGTGCTAGGGCATTTTCCTATGACCATTATTACTATGTCATCTGCGTAACCCTGAGTCAGAAATCTGGCTTCATTGAGCTCGCAGATGAGACTGTCAACAACCAATGACCATTGAAGGGGTGATAGGACTTCGCCCTGTGGACATCCTCTGGTCACTCTATAATGTAGGGTTTTATTCATCAACGTTGTTGTTGCAGTCCGATTTTGTAGGATGGATCCCATCCATCTGGTGGTGGTGTCGTCGATTCCACGATTCACCATACTACGTGTTATAACATCGAAGTTGGTGTTGTCAAACGCCCCTTCGATGTCAAGAAAGGCACAGAGTGCAATTTCTTTGTCTTCTATGGCTTTCTCAATTCTGTCCACCAGGTCAATAAGTGCCGTTTCCGTGGACTTGCCTGTTTGGTAGGCATGTTGTCTTGCACTCAGGGGTTTTTCAACGAGGTATGTTGCCCTGATGTGACTGTTCAACACCTTTTCCATCGTTTTTAGTAGGAATGAGGTGAGACTTATCGGTCTGTAGGACTTGGGCTGCGATTTGTCTTTGTTCCCTCCCTTGGGAATGTAAGTGACCCTCGCCCGAGTCCACGCTGATGGCAGATAACTCCAAGCAAAGCTTGCACGGTATAATTTTATCAGCGTAGAGATGATGATATCTTCGCCCCGCTGCAACAAAGCCGGGAAGATACCATCGACCCCACCAGATTTGTAAGGCTTGAAACTCCTAATGGCCCAAATTATCTGCTGGGGACGAAAAATAACGGAAGCTCTCCTCCAGTCTTCATTCCTCGGTCTCCTGTCCGGAGATTTACTGACCTGGAGTTCTCTTTCGTTATTAATGTACACGGATTCCGGAAAGTGCGTTTGAGCAAGCAGTCTCAGTGTTTCCTCCGGAGATTCTGTGAAAGATCCATCCGCTTTCCTTTGCAGGCCTAGATGGGATTCAGGTGTCTTGGATAGTATTTTGTGGATCCTGGCAGCTTGGGCAGTGTCCTTGATTGACCCGCAGAATTTTTGCCAGGATCTTCTTTTTGCTTTCCTGAGCTCCCTATTGAAACGTGTTAACGCCTTCCTGTAAGCATCCCAGTTCTTGTCTTTTTTTGCCTTGTTAAATAAGGCACGGGCCTTTTGCCTCAGATGCTCCAGGTTTTTGTTCCACCAAGGCGTGTTTCTGTTGCTCTTAGTGGTCTTGAGAGGACAATTTTCTAGATACGCATTCATTAGGCTCTTGCCTAAGTCCTCTGCTGCGGCTTCCACTTGGTCCACAGTTTTGATGTATTTAAAATCTCCAAGGTATAACCTAAGGGAGTTCCTAAAGCCCTCCCAGTCTGTTCCCTTGGGGTCACGGAAGGTGTTCGGTTCCTTTGTTCCCGAGCATAGTATGTCGTACCTAATGTGGGTGTGGTCGGACATGGACGGCTCATCTGAGACGTGCCAATTGGTCACTCGGTGTGCGAGATTACCTGAACACCAAGTTATGTCTAGTACTTCCTGCCTAGAACGTGTGGTAAAGGTTGGTTTACTACCCACGTTAAGAACAAATTGATTATTAGTGAGCAAGTAGTCAAACAGTAACTCACCTCTAGCGTTCGTGTTGGAGCTGCCCCATGATGTGTGGTGGGAGTTGCAGTCGGTACCCACCAGCAGCTGGGTTTCTCTCTCCAGACAGTATTCCACTACCGGCGTCACCTTGTTCACCGGATCCTGGTCCTCACCGGGTAGGTACATGGAGCTGACTATGAATGTCTCCCCACCTTTCCCCCCGGGTAGGTCTATATACGCTGCAACAGCATCATCTGTACACAGAGAAGGGATCGGGAGGTAATTTATGCCTCTCTTGAAGAGCATGCATGCTCTTGGCCTTGCTCCGCAGGTGTTACTTAATATCTTACCTGCCGAGTTTAGCCCCATTACTGTGGTTTTATTCACCCACGGTTCTTGGATCAAGGCGATGTCCAGGTCCTCAGAGAGGAATCTTTGGCAAAGGGCAGCTGAGGCTGCCTTTGAGTGCTGGAGGTTTACTTGTATCACCTTAATCATTATGTTGTTAGGTTTGGGGATTGGGAAGGGAAGGGTTGGGAGAAAGTTTCTAAATTCGGAGGGAAGGGATAGGAGGATATTTGTGTAGGTGGGTTGTGTCTGTTTCTTACGGGGAGGGGGGGGGGGGGGGGATTAGTTGTTTTTGTTGAGCAGGTTGCTTGCGGCTTTCCTGCTGGAGTGCTCCTGTGCTAGGGTCGGTAGATTTACCGGCCTTCGCACAGCGCCTCTCTTGCCGCGTCCCCCTGCTGGTCGCGTTCGACCACCACGACCACGACCTCTGCTGTCTAGGGCAGATGGTTGGCAGGTAGTGGTGCTCCTGCCTCTCGAGGGTCCTGCAACACGACTGTTGCCCCTCGAGACTCCATGCGTCCCCCGGACGGGTGGAGGTGTGGTGCTGCTGGAGTCGGCTCCAGTTGCTCCTCTTGAGGGTTCCGTACCCGAGACCAAGTTGGAGGTACTTGGACGAGCCTCGACGCTTGCCCCCTCCTTCTTGTCCCCGGATACCTTGCCCCCTTTGACCCTTATCTGGATAAGGCCAAAGTCAAGGTAGAGACGCCCCTCGCGTTGAAGAATAGTCTCCAAGGCCGCCTCGTCGAAGGAAAAGGTCACTGTTTGACCTTTTGCTTCGGGCTTCCGGTTGACTACCCTCCAACTCGAGAGGTCTAAACCTTTGTTTTGTTTTGCCAACCTCCGCAGGATGGTACCTGCGTCGTGTTTGGCTTCCTGTATCCAGGCCGTGCCATACCTAGGCTTGGGCATATCCTCTTCGTTTACAGCGGAGAGATTAGCCCCATCCCAGGGTTTAATGTTGGGCAGTTTGCGGATGAGCCACTCCTTCGAGTCCTCATCTGCGCACGCCAAAAGGATGCCACCCGAGCGCGGTTTGCATCCAATAAAGCTGGGACCGTCCCCATCATCTGAGGTGTCAATACACTTCAAGATAGCATCTTGAAGCATTTCGACCCTCTCCTGGTCCATTTTTCCCAGGGCGTCTTATGATGCCACACGTGACGGACCCAGCAACCTCCTTAAAAGTAGGCTTCGAGGTGGAAGGCTCGCCAAGCTTCGGTGCCTTGGTAGGATTGCCTTGATTCGAGGTAGACGAGGTATTGAGAGGGCGCTTAGTCGCCCGCTCCCTCGTTTCCCCCTCCTCTTGGGTCCTCTGCTTAGCCTTCTCACTCATGCGCAGTTCTAGCGCCTGCTCGAAGGTCATACCCTTCGCTACGAGCCGATAGATTTGCTTCCTATCAGCTCCAGAGAGCTTAACCCTGGGTTTACTCTCTGGCCCCTTGGTCGACGAGTCCCTTTGGTGCGTTGCACCCAGAGGGGTCGACTCCGCGTTAGAAGTACCCGGTCCATCAGTCCCAGGTGCTTCGGCAGTGATAGTATGCTCCTCAGTATCGCTACCAAAGAGCATAGCCTCAGAGGTACCTGGTACCTCTTCGATAGAATTTAAATGGTTGTCTATAATGTCAATAATATCCATATAGTTCCCACGAGAAGCTAGGGAAGTAAAGGTCCACCCCTGCAGAGCCCCGCTTGCAGGGGTAAGGCTAAAAAGACCTCGATTTCGCCTGGTTTCGAGGCCCCTCCGTTCTCGACCGAACATCCCTTCGGCCATGCATCTATCGGCACGGGTCGGATGACACCTTAGATTGGGGTTTTTTAGAGTCGAGGTTAACTCCTCCAGGACATGAGGGGAAGGATAAGGTGAGTTAGGGTGGTTCGAGGATGAGGCGGGGAGCATGGGTTTGAGGTTGTCAGGAATGCTCCTAGCCTGGGATTGGGTTTCGGAGCAGCCATCTATTGTCCGGGGTCAACGTAACACCCTCTCCCGTCCTCAAGCAAAGAGGTGGGTATGGGGGAGGGCGAGCTATCCGCAACCTGCTCACCCGCTCGGTCGCATCAGATGACAACTGCGCATGTCGCATACACTGTCAGTGGTCACTGGTCCCATAGAAAGTGCATGCACAAACCGAGAGTTTGTATCGTTATCGGATTTATATATTCTGTGACGACCATTCAGTTCCAAACTGACCTGCTATTTTGTTTAATATGTGACGTACTTAGAAGAATCCAGAGTGGAAACAAACCAACGACCTTTGGCGTGTGAGGCAGGGGCACCACCAAATGCATCATCGTTAAAGTCAAGTCGTTTTGTTGTCTCTATGTCGAGTATATTGAGAAAGTACCTAAAAACAGAATTGGAGTTCTTGAGTTAATTCGTTAGGCTATACATTTTGATCATGACGTCAACGAACATTGCCTACAATAAGTGTTCCAATTGTCGTCATAATAATTGATAACTTCTGCGATTATGTGTCTTCTTTGATGCAAATAAATGTATTATCTATCTATCTATCTATCGGCGGTATTGTTAAGTTGGCAAGAAAACAGATAAGCAAATGTATCAATGTAAAAAGATATTTTTTTTACATTATCCATAATTTATAACAAGCAAGCAAACCTGTAATTACTAGCAAATAAAGGCACGGACCTAGAGTCTGTGGCATGTAATTAGCCAATAAAAAAAACTTCTGCTATCGACTCGGGAATCGATGCTGTAAATATCTCGACAGTAGAAGAGCTGCTATTTGTCCCGCTTTGCCTCGTGCTTGCCGAGTATCCGCCAGAAAATACTTGCGAAGTTTTCTTTCGATAACAGCGGCTCGATTCTTTTAATAAATGCTTGGCGTAACCGGTGTTCTACAAAGATACTGACGTTTCGAAAGAATCGGATTTTCCCTCCCTTTTATACGTGATGTGTCTACTTTGTTTGGATGCGACAGATAGATTCTCGTTCGTTAAAAGGCAGGTTCATTGTAAGCCACCTGGCCGCGGCCACGTATCACACATTACTTTACGGAACTAACTATATTTACAACCGACGACTGCAACGACAGTTTTAGATTGAAAATAAAAATGTTTTGAGTATGATGAGTATGTAACTTAAAGTAATAAACATCTTTTT